>JAXIVJ010012999.1:0-10000 GCA_036785665.1 Chirona hameri
GTTGGGTTCAAAGCTGCCCATTCTTGAGCGATCTGACGTGGAATGACCCTTTTAACAACATTTTTAACTAGTAAAAAATGAAATACTTATTTTACAAAGTGTGATGAGGTCGAAGTAGTTTATCTAATGCATATGCTTACAAAGACATGATAATTTATCGCTGATTGCAAAATAAAGTGGTCAGAATACAAGGAGAAATAGATATTTGCCCCAAATATCTATTCCTCCTTGGGTTCTGGCCACTTACTAGTTAGACTAGTTACGACATGATAGAAGGTGAGGAATCTGGTAGCAATAGAGGGTAGAAGAATGACAGCGTTTTGCACCTCCTCTGGACAGAGATGCGGTGACACCTCTGCACACAGCTGCGGTCCATAGTTGCCCAGATATTACTTCTACATTGAATGTTCGCCGCCTTTGTGATGCTGCAAAAATTCTGTTTTCGTTTTTCCTCGTGTCTTAATGTGAACAAGTTATTTGTGAAGCTCGTGCCGCGTGCATATTATGCACCCCAACAACCCAGTCTTTTGCACGTCTTTGCACCTTCATGGGACACATTTTCAGCCCCCATCCCGTTCCATCCTATGCCGGCCATTCAGCCAGACCCAAACCCATTCCAATCCGAATTAATAACTGATGGGGCTAATAATAATAACTGATCCCATTCCCACCTGTTTCAGCATATTTCACCTTTTTAGTTCTGAAAAATGATATGGCCTGTCCCAAACCCGTTCCAACCCGTTACATTTCAAAAGAATTTCCCCATTCCCACCCATTTCCATCCCATTCCCATTCCCATATAAAATTCCCATTTCATAAAGGGCTCTACTTGTCACTCCCAACTACAACTGTCGATAAATGTAAAAGTTGGGCGGCTTAATTAACTTTCAACCTGAATGCTAATTGTTCGTTTTATAACGGAAAGTCACCAGCACTTCAATCTAGCCCAAGACCATGCCATATATCGCGTTTGAGTCTCGGCGGTAGCCAGAATCTCCGGAGCAGGCAGGCTGTATGCTGTTGGTCAATGCTATGAGCCGCAAAGGGGACACGTACGACCAACACATGTCTGCAGCATTGTTCCATGGTCCATGACCCAGCTCTGCGGAACAGTGGTTTCCCTCATTCTTCAGGAATTTAATTGGCTCTTCTCGAAGCAGCCTGATGTATATTATGACGTGGACAAAAACGCGTAAACGCCAGAGATTCGACAGGTCTGTACAAGGTCGGGCTGGTCACTCCCGTCCTCTGTCCCACTCTCCTCCCGTACTCTACTTGTCCTTGGCTCTCTCCGGGAGTGACCTTCACGGCTTGGTGGCAGGATATGGCCAGCGCTGGCACCCCAGATAAGATGGCACGGTGTAAAAACGGAATACCTGAAGCGTAATGTGCCGTAATCTACGCCACTGCTCGCACAAACTGACCATTTGAAGCAGACGCACAACGCTTACCTGGACGTCCAGCTTCGACCACGATTAACAGTCATTCCAACTTGTAACTACTCCTTAGTCCTTAATCAAGTTTATTCAATACCTGCAATGCATTGATGGCTCAAATCAATATATAAGGGAATAAAGTACAGGCTCTCGTGGTTGCAATTGTTCATGATTTTTGTTTAAAGAGGCTTAACCCTCGCCCTACGGGGGGGGGGGCTGACAGCCCCCCCCCTGAGGTTTGTATTGAATAACTTTGTATACATGCAGTGCATCTTGCTGAAATTTTAGTAGCTGAGTTTCCAACAATTGTACATAGGCTGTAACAATTGAATTGAAATTGGTGGAGTAGTTTGGGAGATAATCATGTCTTGATGACGTCATGTTGGTAAAAAATGAGAAATATTTGAAAAAATCGTACAAAACAGAGTTTTAAAGAAAATTGCAAACGCAATTCACCAAAGATACAAAATGGCATTCTTTTTAAAATGGCTATCTCGGATTTTCACAATTTTGCGTTTTTGACCCATAAAATAAAATCAAAAACTTTTTTAAACCCACAAAATCAATATTTTCAAAGATATTAAAAAACGGAATATATGTGAGAGAACTGAGTATGGATAATATCCATACCAAATTTCAAAGCAATATCTTCATTTTTGACTGAGTGATGGCTCTCTTAAGTGTAAAACTGATGACGTCATTTTTTTAATAACTTTTTTTTTACTTTTTTTTGGCAAGATACGAACAAATAATTACCTTTTTGTATTTCTGAGCCAAAACTGGTCTAGGAACATGCCTTTTTATTTACATTTATCAATTTCTAATTTTTCGGTTTTCTGAAGAGCAAAATCGCTGTTCTGGACGTGGTAAATCCGAGGTCATTCACTTGACCTGGAAGTTCACCCGTTGACCTGAAACCTAAAAATCGCATACTGTTAGATTTCTCTCATGACAGGCAACATGCTGGTTCTTACCACATTGCTCTAAGTTGCTTGGTTTGGAAGTTAACAGTCGGCCTGTCAGGCCCTTCCCCCGTAGGGCGAAGGTGAAAAAAGCTCCCATATGGCGAGGGTTAACCCTACTAATTGAATGTCTTCGCTACTGGACGCCATTTGAACTTCTAAGTCGTCGATAATCCATTTCAAGCGCGCAATCAGCATTAACTCAATGTTTATAGGAATCAAACGAATACCTAATATGACACATAAACAATGAGTTAAGTAAAACACGGATAAAACTATTTCTCGCCTTGCGTAAATACGGCATTATAACCCCCAGATGTCGTCACAGTTGTGGACACGTTAGGAGTTGAAGCCAGGACTGCACTGCCCGCATGACCTAGCACCAGATAACCAATGTTGTTCGGGCTGACACGGACTAGCACAGCACATTCACCATGCATTGCATTCTGAATACATAGCCTTGCTTTTGTCTACTAACGTGCATCCTTAACAAGGTCGCTTGCCGGGTGGGTTACTCCTAGCATTGATGATCACGTGGTGCGGACTTGCGTTGGTTAGCGGCTACTGGTTTTGCAGCTCCGATTACCATTACCAATTACCCGACTGACTGGGTCACAGCAGGCGGGTGACATGGTACCTGCATCCGATACATATACTCATGGTCACAACACATGCATAAGTCAACGAGAACCACTTATTCCAGGACCGCGTTTGGACGCGCAGTAGAAATGTAAGTATGTACCTAATTCTCTACCTCTTAATTTTAATATGTACATACAATGGTGAGAGAGTCAACGAGGCGACGATAATATTTCTTGTAAAATGGGTATACGAGAAACGCATGCGCTGAATACGGGGATTATAAAGGCATTAACACAATGATGCTAATGTACGGCATCACGTATAGAATGAAGTGTTGAGCTATGCATTTTCTGCTATGTAGAATACATTAATTTAAATCAACCGGCATTCTGTGTATTATAAGTATGAACAAACAAACGGCACAAGCAAAGTGATAGTTAACCCGCCATTGACTGGGGGGCGTTTAACGCCCCCCCCCCCCCTCCCTCCCCCTTGATGAACTTTCGTAATAGCTCAAAAACCAATAGCGCTATCAACGTGAAAGTTCGGGTACCTTCTTATAAATCACGTTTACGTCTTCTGTGAAAAAATAAGTTTCGTCGATTTTTTCTCTCGAGTTATAGCGAATTTAGTGACATCACTACACACGAGTTTTACACCAAAATCAGCTAAAATTTGCCAAGCCGTAGAAATGCCATATTTAAAGAAAAATGCTATCGAAAAACGCCACAAGATAGAAAATTGCAAGGGCTACAAACTGGTTGTCTAGAAATTTTGGAAATGTTGGTTCTTGCCTCCAAAAATTTTAAACACTTTTTTTGTGGAAAATGACCACACAATCGAATTTGTCAAAGATATTCAAAAAGCCGGAATATATATCAGAAAATCACATATGGGAAACTATCATACCAAATTTCAGATTGATATCACCATTTTTGACTGACGTATGGCATCTAATGTATGGGTAACTCATGACGTCATATTTAAACATGTTTTTATTGGCCTTCTTTGACCAGATACAGACAAATAATTGCACCACTATATTTCTGATACAATACTGGTCTATGCCCATGCAGTTTTATCAAAATTTGTCAATTAAAAATTTTGACCTTCAGTGACCTGAACTTGACCTGAACTTGACATTAACTTCACGTAAATGAAGTCAGGTGGTAAAATCATTATCACTCTCGAATTCTACGTGGAAGATAACTCATAAAAATGTGTTACATGACTTTTGTAGATATTTTAAGCATAGTGACCTTTTGTGACCTGACCTTGACCATGGCCAACAATCTCACTTTAGGCCATGCGGGATGTGTATCATACCTTTGACAGAACTTTAGGTGATCATGGTCGTAATCGAAGGCTTTGGATGGAAAATATGGCCCATAAGCTTAAATACGTCGATTTTGACTCTTGACCTGACCGTGACCTGATATTTTACCTCATTTTTACATTTTTGAGTATGATTTCGATTCATCTCATTGAGAGCTTTCGATTGCCGCCTTGTGCGTCTCGCTGCGATTATTGGTTCGGAAGATAACCGGAGGGGGTGGGGCGTTTAACGCCCCCCCCCCCCCCCCAGTCAATGGCGTTCGACTGAGACCCCAGCCAATGCCGGGTTAAAGGGACTGTGTCTACTGTTTTGGAAAGTCAAAAATATTTGTCTTACGGTAAGTAGCTATTTGTTTGATTGTTGATTACGATGAAATTCACATCTGGAGCCATTTAGCCGTATTTTCACTTATATTGTTGTTTGCTCATTTTTTGGTTTCGATATCCATACAACGAATAACGATCGCCACTACAATGGAGGTAATCAGAGGGAAGAAGATGTTATGTAAAACGGCGTACCTAAGACAATAAACAATCCATACGAACAATGTAAACAAACCGTCGAAAAGCAAAATGGCCGTTCGAGGTTCTGTTCGACTGCTGCTATTAGCGCTCACCAGATGTTTTGTCGAAATGCTATTGGCCGGCGCTAACGATATGTTAGCACATTTGTATCGATATTTCGATATTATCAATGCTTCTAGTAGCGGTAAGTCCTCTGGGGTCTACCCGATAACTCTTTGCTCCCAGCCAGTTTCTGGGGTCTTTAGAATATCTCAGCAACGAGTGTAAATCTGGAGAAATGAAAGGCATGGTTCGATTCAGAAAAGTATGTTCTATAAACCAGTGGCAACCCCCCCCCCCCCCCACCCCAATAAGCGATGTCAGTAGACACATTGCCTTTAATGTAAAACTTAGTGTTACTGAGCTGAGAAGAATATCCTGTGGGAGTAAAATCGGCAAGTCCAATTCTTTGACCAATTATTTGGAATAGGACGTGTATCTAATACCTATATTTGTCATATTGAGCTACGTATTGAAATGCTTGTCCAGAGATCCTTTAAAAATCAGTTGTCCGAAACATAAAGTTTTAAAGAGTCTCCCATCCAACAACACCTTACACAAAGTGAATGGCAGCGAACTCAGTAGTGCTCAGATGACCATGCCAACAACGGGACCAACCGAACACAGATACACGTGCCTCCTCTCGACATGATAAATGGCTTATCTATCGAGAGCGATGGCACTGGCCCATAAACCGCCCCCTATCATTCGTCCGGTGGTACCGTATCCTCTTCAGAGCCTATCGCGGCCGATTGACTCAAGTGGCGGCGGCGGTGGCGGTGGCGGCGGTGGCGGTGGGTATCCGGCCGGGAGGGGAGGGTCAGGAAGGCCGGCCGTCCGCCGGTGCCAGCAGTCCCTGCTGTAGTGCCGACTGGGACGGACCAAGGCCGCGGAGTAGCGCCGTGCACACACACACACACACACTCAGACACACCGTCGGAGAAGCATGGAAGTCACCGAGCGAGTCACCAACCCCGCCAAGTGTCGGGTAAGTCCGTCTGATAGCGGTATTGTCGTCAAGTGTCAGGTAAGTCCGTGTGTTGGCGGTATTGTCGCAAGGGTCGGGTAAGTTCGTCTGATAGCGGTATTGTCGTCGTTTAAGTCCGTCTGATAGCGGTATTGCCGTCGGGTAAGTCCGTCTGATAGCGGTACTGTCGGGTAAGTCCGTCTGATAGCGGTATTGTCGTCGGGTAAGTCCGTCTGATAGCGGTATTGTCGTCGGGTAAGTCCGTCTGATAGCGGTATTGTCGTCGGGTAAGTCCGTCTGATAGCGGTATTGTCGTCGGGTAAGTCCGTCTGATAGCGGTATTGCCGTCGGGTAAGTCCGTCTGATAGCGGTACTGTCGGGTAAGTCCGTCTGATAGCGGTATTGTCGTCGGGTAAGTCCGTCTGATAGCGGTATTGTCGTCGGGTAAGTTCGTCTGATAGCGGTATTGTCGTCGGATAAGTATTTCTGATAGCGGTATTGCCGTCGGGTAAGTCCGTCTGATAGCGGTATTGTCGTCAAGGGTCGGGTAAGTCCGTCTGATAGCGGTATTGTCGTCGGGTAAGTCCGTCTGATAGCGGTATTGCCGTCGGGTAAGTCCGTCTGATAGCGGTATTCTCGTCGGGTAAGTCCGTCTGATAGCGGTATTGTCGTCGGGTAAGTCCGTCTAATATCGGCATTGCCGTCGGGTAAGTCCGTCTGATAGCGGTATTCTCGTCAGGTAAGTCCGTCTGATAGCGGTATTGTCGTCGGGTAAGTCCGTCTGATATCGGCATTGCCGTCGGGTAAGTCCGTCTGATAGCGGTATTCTCGTCGGGTAAGTCCGTCTGATAGCGGTATTGTCGTCGGGTAAGTCCGTCTGATAGCGGTATTGTCGTCGGGTAAGTCCGTCTGATAACGATATTGTCGTCGCCTCCTATGCTCCACTCTGAGTGTTCACTCTTGCCGCTGAGCTTTCACTCCTGTCGTCAGACACACCTTCAAAGTACCCTACGGGCCAAGAGCATACCGCTATCGGTGGGAATTGCGATAAGTGTCAATAAGGTTCATATATTCAAAGAATGTTTCCTAGTATCACTTATCGCTATCTTGACCCTAATGGACTTTGCTTCTCTCATGACGCATATTGTAATCAATAGGAGACATAGGTATATAGGGTAGCCCGGTAGAGGCCTGTACCCGTGAAATAATTAACAATAAATTTACCTAAATATAACGGCTACAATAAAGCTAATGAACCTATACTATTGATCCTGTACATGCATCAGCGCGCATGTTCCACTCTAAATTATGCGCCTAGTAGTCGTATATCATATGTATATCATTTGAATTATTATGACTCTGCTAAATGACAAATGTAAGTGCACGGTCCTCATTTACTACCCAGTCTGCAATCGTCGCCCCTAGAGCTATCCGTGTCCCTGCGGACGTGCGTGACTAGGTAATTACCTTGTCGGCGTGCGGAGCCGTCCCTCAGCGGCCCGGCTCGTGTGTAGGACGGCTCGTGTGTAGGCGTAACGATAAACAGACTGAGAGAAGGCAGAGGCAGAGCGTCATTGTGATATGATAAAACAAGCACACACACACACACACACACACACACACACACACACACACACACACACACACACACACACACACACACACACACACACACACACACACACACACACACACACACACACACACACACACACACACACACACACACACACACACACACACACACACACACACACACACACACACACACACACACACACACATTTTTTTTTTTTTTTTACCCGGACCGGCCTATAGCCATATCCCGGGTTTGGGGAAAGTACTTCTGGCAATTTGCCAGGCAAAGAGTTACGTTAGTCGGTTTATGGGAACCCGAGCAAGAAAGGGAATAGGGTAGCTATTTTACGTCAAGTGAATTGTTCACAGTAAATCTAAAGTCTATCTTACGTTAAGTATTTCGTTGAAAGTCAAAGTTAAAATAAAACACGAGACACATACATACACAATATATTTCATACACACACAGAGCAGAATACTTGTACAGTGTCAGAGTTGATGGAGCCGTGGGGTGCCGTCATTGCAACAGCGGGAGACTGTTGCCAGTCTCCCTAGCTCCGGCGCCTCGGCGAGACCTGGTTGTGGGGTGTGTTTAGCTGGGCGAAAAGTCCTGAATAATAAAAAAAAAACAGCGTCTATAGCAAAGGGGAAAAACCTGCGCGGTAGGCCAAAAATGCGCAAGGCAAAAAACCCCTGTTATATTTGTTTAGCTAAGCGTGTTTGGTAGAGATAATAAAAGAGGGGACCTATCAATACAAGATAACTATCACCTAACAGTGTAAAAAAGATTGACAGGGTGGATACTGCACCGCAGCGCAGTGGACACTGCACCGCAGCGCAGCAGCCACCGCACCGCGGCGCAGCATCGGCGTGTGATCTGGTTTGGCAGGGAATCATGCCGCCGCCAACGCAAAATCGCACATCAGCCACCGGCGTCCCATCGCAGAAATCCCCCGCCAAATCAGCCACGCCACGAAGAGCCACGACCAGAAACCCTCGCCGCGGGGCCGAGATCCAGCAGGGGGCCCCCGCAACAAGACACCGGCAGCCAACGCGCAACCCCACGTCGGCAGCAACATGATTTAACATACTGCACCGCAGCGCAGCGGACACCACACCGCAGCGCAGTGGAGTGAGCACCGCACCGCAGCGCAGCGGCCACCGCACCGCAGCGCAGCATCGGCATATGTTATCAGGGGCGGGTGTTCAACTACTCTGCTTTGGCAAGAGCGGAGTAGAGGGGAGAGTAGGGTTGGGAGGAGCATTACGTTAAGAAATGAACAACGAATTCCAATGGAACCTTTCGTTGCGCGACTGATTTGGCAGGGAATCATGCCGTCGCCAACGCCAGACCGCACATCGGCGTCCCATCGCAGAAATCCCCCGCCAAATCAGCCACGCAACGAATTTCGCCGCGCGGCCGAGATCCAGCAGGGGGCCCCCGTAACAAGACACCGGCAGCCAACACGCAACCCCACGTCGGCAGCAACGTGATTTTAACATAATTTAACATGCTGCACCGCAGCGCAGTGGACACTGCACCGCAGCGCAGCAGCCACCGCACCGCGGCGCAGCATCGGCGTGTGATCTGGTTTGGCAGGGAATCATGCCGCCGCCAACGCAAAATCGCACATCAGCCATCGGCGTCCCATCGCAGAAATCCCCCGCCAAATCAGCCACGTCACGAACAGCGCCGGCCATTCGCTGCGAGGCCGAGATCCAGCAGGGGCCCCCCGCAACAAGACACCGGCAGCCAACCCGCAACTCCCGCGTCAGCAGTAACTTGATTTACAGTTAGTCAGGAAGTTATTTCTGACTGGTTTGGCAGTGAATCATGCCGCCGCCAACGCAAAACCGCACATCAACCATCGGCGCCCCATCGCAGAAATCCCCCGCCAAATCAGCTACGCAACGAACAGCCAAGCCATAACCATTCGCCGCGCTACCAATCCAGCAGGGGGCCCCCGCAACAAGACACCGGCAGCCAACACGCTACCCCACGTCGGCAGCAACCTGATTTAGCGACCAATTTGACAGGGAATCATGCCGCCGCCAACGCAAAACCGCTCATCTACCATCGGCGTCCCATCTCAGAAATCCCCCGCCAAATCAGCCACGTCACGAACAGCGCCGGCCATTCGCCGCGCGGCCGAGATCCAGCAGGGGGCCCCCGAAACAAAACACCGGCAGCCAACACGCAACTTCCACGTCAGCAGCAGCACAATTTAACGGTTAGTCAGAAACAACTGAATGAAGTATTTGTTGGAGGTGATTTATTATTTCTTGTTGAACCGTCTCAAATTGCGGCGGTAGCGGTTACTTTCAGAGGGGCTGGGGGGGGGGAGGGGCTACGAGGGAGCTGGGAAGGAGGGTGGGGGGAGGGGAGGGATGGCAGGGAGAGGGTGAGGGACTGACTGTCCTCAGAGAGAGGAGGGGGGTGGGAGTTTGGGAGTTGGCGGGTGACGGCTCTGATCATAGAGGCGTCAGAGTCCTCAGAGGACTCAGAGGACTCGAGCGGGGACTCCGCCAGAGATTCGGCGGGGGTGGGAGTGGGTGCCGCTGGGGCACTGCCAGAG
>JAXIVJ010012999.1:15000-35000 GCA_036785665.1 Chirona hameri
TGGAGTGAATCCTGGGTACGCTACTGGGTAAAACACATTGCCATTTTTAGTTTGATCCACTTTGGTCTAATCTAAGTGGACCAAATTGGACAAAAACCGCCAAAAACTGTTGCCGACAACGTCACACTCCAAAACAGTGCGAGCGATTTGGACGGGGTCTTCACCATTCGATCCAGCGTGGTCTAAGACTGTGCGATTTGGAGTTTTATTCATTTTGGTCTAATCTAAGTGGACCAAATTGGACCAAAACCGCCAAAAATAGTTGCCGACAACGTCATAATCCAAAACTATGGGACCGATTGGGGCGGGGTCTTCACTATTCGATTCGGCGTGGTCTAAGACGGTGTGGTTTTGAGTTTTATTTATTTTAGTATCATCTAAGTGGACCAAATTGGACCAAACCGTCACAAATAGTTGCAGACGACGGCATACTCCGAACCTATGGGACCGATTTGGGCTGGATCTCCACCATTCGATCCGAGGTGGTCTAAAACGGTGCCATACTGAGTTTTATCCACTTCGGTCCAATCTAAGTGAACCAAAATTCCATTTTGGTACAACAACAAAAAACGCCAAAAATAGTTGCCGACGTCATGCTCCGAACCTATGGGACCGACTTGGGTGGGGTCTTCACCTTTCCATCCGTTTTGGACCACGCCGGATGGCTGCGTGGTGTTACTAGTCACCCTGACAATGTGTATACCAAAAATCGTGTCTCTAGCTGCAATGGTAGCTGAGATATCCGCCCGTTATCCCTCCCCTTTTGGGGTAATTCGAAAACACGCACGCATATTGGCGGAAAATATGAAAATTAGAGGAAAAAGGCACTTTTTATTTGTTTGCGTTGTTAGGCAATATATTGACAAGTATTTTGCGATGTGAAAAATTGAAATCAGAGGTGTACCCGGTGTCACACGAGGTCAACGAAAACAAGTTCACGAGGTAACGGTTTCAAGGTCATTCAAGGTCAGGCAAAAAGCCCAGAAATATCATCTCTGTTTCATTGCAAATTCAGCCATTTAATTCTTTTATATATATAATTAAGTCAAATGCGTTATTTTGGCCTCCACACATACCTCTGCCGCTTGACCTTGCCAAAATGCCGGAGGCTATAACTAAAAAAAAACTGAGGTCAGATCGAGCTAATATTGCCACAGCTGTATGCAGGACCCAAGATTTTATCCTACAGACCAATTTTGAACAAAAACTGAGAGATGAGAGTTAAAATTTGAGGAAAAAATTGTCGAAGTGTCGTGGAATCCCCCCCCCCCCCCCTCTGTTTATGACGGTGCAGTTGTCAGCACTCAGCTGTGCAATATCTCCGCCATGATCGTAAACAGGCCAAGCTAACGGGTGCTACCGTCAGGAAAGGCATAGGTACGTTGCACAAATATCTCGCCAGTCCCATATCACTGTGCGTATGTGCATGTATTTTAGTTTTCTCATTCCAAAACTGAATCACACACAATTATTTAAATTGTTGCATTTATTACCAGCACCATCAGCACATGGTCCGCCCATCTTATTTATTTATTTATTGACCTCGTAGTAGCCGTCCCCTATACATGACCGAAGCCAAAGGGGCTATTCCTGGCACAGAGTCACACAATGATGGCGTTGAAGTGGGTAAAAGACAAGCATACAGTACAGTTAAAAGTCAGAATGAACACATCACAGTCTGCGTCACATCAGATCAGCCCATCAGCGGCGATCGTCATCGTCACCAGACACCAGTCGCCTCTTCAATGCGCGCTTAAAGGAAATAGTTCACCTTCGGAATTTTTTTCAGAACACGATTTTATTACATTTTTTAATACAGTTTCTTTTTTTCTTTTTAAAAATGGTCCTACATCGCACCAATTCAGGACAGAAGGTTGTACATTATTGATTTTATGGTGTGCGTTATTGGTCTGCGCATGCTCCATGGCAGTGCTGGCACTTTCAGACGGTACGGTACATCATATATGCGCCGTATTCCTTCGCCAAAAAGTCAAATATCTTCGGCTGGAGAGTCTTTTCAGCCAATACAAGTTCCAGATAAAGATTTCTCAACACGGGCTACAAAACTGCTATTTCAGTTCAAAACCCATGTTGAAGGTGAACTATTTCCTTTAAACACTGTGATAGGCATGACGGTAAACTCAGGTGGCAGCGAGTTGTACTGGTCAGCGGCACGATACACGAATTGCCTTTTCCCCGCTGCCGAGCCGCGTATGTTGGAGAGACTCAGCAGGTCGTCTCTGCGGGTGCTACGCACGTGGTTGGGTCGCTCGCGGTTTGTACGAAATTGGACGGCCAGATTCTCAGGCTGCCCAGTGCGACGGACCTTGTGGAGCAGTGTCAGTGTGTAATGGACGACCAAGTCCGGAGAATCCAGCCAGCCCACTGCCCAGGTCCTCTCGCTCTCCAGAGATGTGATCGAATTTGCGTTTTCCAGAAATGATGCGAGCTGCAAAGTTGAATATTTTTGGATGGTAGTCAGATTTTCCAGAACCGTTACCGTACACTGCGAGTCCGTAGTGGATGTGCGAGAAGACCAGGGCCGAGACGAGGGTGGGTAGGGAGCCGGGTGGTAGGTAGTGACGTAGGTGAGAGATGGCGGCCAGGATGCCAACACACCTCCGAGACAGCTGCTCAACGTGTGAATCCCAGGGAAGATAGCGGTCGAAATTGATACCGATATTTTTGGTTTCGTTACCGGGGATGAGGTCCGTGTTGCGAAATTTGACTGTGAACGAGGACATGTTGCGTAAGTTTTGCCGAGTGCCGATAGGGAGAAACTCAAATTTTGTTTACTTTAAGATCGCTTGACCGAAAGTACGCGTCTAGGGAGGATAGGGCTGATTCCATGTCACCGATCAGTGCCGGAAGTGCGGATTTTTGGCCAGAGACGAGAACCTGGGTGTCGTCGGCGTATTGCGTGACAAAAGCGCCAGCGGCATGCAGGCTGAGGTCATTTGCAAATACAGTAAAGAGTAGCGGGCCGAGAGAGGAGCCTTGTAAAACTCCCTGAGTGATTGGACGAGATGCCGATATAAATGTTGAAGAGAGACTGACGCTCTGCGTATGACCGGACAGGCAGTTATAAAACCAGAAAGGGTCGATGCAGTAAAGCTGCAATTTGGCTAGCAGTTTGGCATGATCGATGACATCGAAGCAGCGACTCAAATCGATAAGACAAAGGAGCGAAATTTGACTGTGATCCATGGCGGAAAACGCGCGGTCTGAGATGTTGATGAGGGCTGTCTCGGTAGAGTGCCGGGGCCTGAAACCGTGCTGGGATGGGGAGAGGAGATGGTTGGATGCGAGGTAGTGGTGGAGCTGGTGCTGTACCACCTTCTCCACTACCTTCGCTATGACAGGAAGGATTGAGATGGAACGGAAGTTGGAAGGATTGTCAGGATCCCCGGACTTGTGTATCGGGTGTACCAGGGCATGCTTCCACCGACTGACATATGTTGCTTCTGTCCCTATTTTAGGTTCATCTTCACATTCACCTGGACGGCGCAGTACGCCCATCCACTCTCTGGGAGCTCAGCAGGTATGTTATTCTCAGCGGAGACCCTACATCGCAATGTTTGATCTTTGTATGTACCTCGCATGGTCGCCAGCTCGGTCATTTTATTAGACATATGGAGAAACCAGATGTACGTAGCGGCGCAAGCTTCTGCGAATGTTGAATGTTGATGTTATATTATTAGTATTACCTTCGGTTAATACCCGTGCTTCCTGCCAGATTGCATCGAGGACAATTTGTTAAAAATTCTGAGCTACATTATCATACCCGTATGGACAGCTTATATTTGCCAGCCGAATATGAACATCCGAAAACCATGCTTCGTGTCGAGGCGGTTAACAACACAGATTTTCGGGTCAGTGGGCTGTGTGATTCTACTGGTTCCCTTCTAGGGTGCAGGTGCTATCCTACACCTCAGTCTCATATAAGAACTCCCTTTTCAGACAGAAACAATTGCCGCTACCAGGGAACGGCAGTTTGAAGGAGTTCGAAGAGGCTCTGCAAATCCACTCACCGCGTGACTTGGCGTTCTTCTTATCGAAGTTCAGATGGATCGTACCAGCAATCGTGTAAGCAATGAGCATATCATCGGTGATATATATATATATATATATATATATATATATATATATATATATATATATATATATATATATATATATACATATATATATATATATATATATATATATATATATCTATATCTATGTCTATATCTATATCTATATCTATATCTATATCTATATCTATATCTATATCTATATCTATATCTATATCTATATCTATATCTATATCTATCTCTATCTCTATCTCTATCTCTATCTCTATCTATATCTATATATCTATATATCTATATCTATATCTACATCTATATCTATATCTATATCTACATCTATATCTATATCTATATATATATATATATATATATATATATATATATATATATATATATATATATATATATATATATATATATATATATATATATATATATATACAAATATCAACATGCATGTCGCTATATAGTTTCAGCTCATTCCACGTGGGTGACCGAAACAAGCAAAACAAGTAGATCGCAATGATGTGAACATCTAAGCATGTGCTATGATCCTCATCATTGCGTGGCGTCAAGTTTTGAGTTTTTAACGGTCTGATTATCACTGGATAAGTCTTCTTTCCTGAGAAATATCAATAACTCATTATTTATATATTTATGTACAAGGGCAGATCCAAAAGGCAAAAAGTTGGTTTGGGTAAGGCAAATCGGAAAAAGTCACACATATTTACAAAAAGCTATCGGATTTCGCTTCCTTGTGCAGTCATATCATAGCGGATTTTAAACTATCTTTCTCCATTAAAAGTTGCTTATATTTTTTTTAAAGAGGACAAGGCGTCAATTTTCATCGAATTTCAGGTGTTTTCTTTTTTGGGGGGTATGTGGGCGTGGTCTCTGTGCGCTCTTGGATCCGCGCTGTGTTTATGTTTCTGCGTGCCTTTGTGTCACTGTGTATCGATGTCTGTGTGCTATTAGGGGTGACCTGGCGGCGATCGAGCGTATGGCGCTGGAGTTTGTGGAGGACGAGGCCCGCAATGCAGTGCTGTACACGGAGCCCCGCTTCAGTCCCCACCTGCTGGTCGGCTCCGGCGGTCAGGTCACCGCCAAACAGGTCACCGAGGCGGTGCTGCGCGGCCTGGCGCGCGGCGAGCAGCAGTGCGGCGTCACCGCTCGACTTCTGCTCTGCTGCATCAGAGGCATGACTGGTCAGTCGCACCGACAACCAACTAACTGCATTACAAGGCCGTCCCGAGAAGCGACACAGTCACAGTCGGATCAAAAATATTTTGGGGATACAATTTAGAAGGCATTTTGTTATTAATACCTGCATCGCATTATGTGAAAATAAACGGAAAGTATTTCGTGTGAATACTTTGATACAACAGGGTAGAAGGGCATATCTGCCATACCAGAGTAACGTATAAATACACAAAAACATTTAGTTCTATTTCGGCTCATTTAGTTACATCTTTTCAATCGTGATCCTTGCATGACATGAAGTCGAAGAACGATCATATGCCAATTATTAGGTCACTGAGTGAAAATATATCGTCTAAGGGAAATATCACCTTTGATGAAGCTCGCTGCGGACCGCACGTACCATTTTCGTGACGCCGGCTCTGTATTTTCAGAATACTACACAGAAACTTTGGACCTGTGCACCGAATTCCGAGACAAGGGAGTAGTCGGCCTGGATATCGCCGGAGACGAGGCCTCGGCGACGACAACGGACGGTGATGGTTAGTGACTAAGCTGCTGCACGTTACGGAGTGGCTTTCCTGGGGTGACGAGGGACTCCGGGGAGGCCTGGGTGAGGGGGGGGGGGGGGGGCTTTCTGCCGCTAACGAGGCAGCATCAGAGTACAACGCTCCGGGCATGATAAGTTGTGCCGCATTTATCTTCAATTCTACCTACACTGCATAACTGGATTCGAATATATCGTGCCACGTGTTTTGATCGGTGAGCTTCCACCACAAGCATCGTGAGATAATTATCAAGAATCTCGCCTGTGCATTGTACCTATAAGGTGACATTTCCGCTACCAATAAGTGGCAATATTTCGCGACCAGAGGTGAGAAAATCTTTCGCATTGGTGTCTGATTTCGCAGACCAGAGAATCGCCTCGCGCCGTCTCTCAATACAGCGGCTCTGTTTTCAGCGTTCATGCCAGGTCGCAGTTAAGCGAAAGAGGTTTTACCCGTTACATGCCAGTCAGCGCCGGAACGTAATTCTGAGAGTAACCTCAACCAGCAATAGGGAAGTCCGGGAATGGCAGCCCCATTCCCGGACTTCCCTATAGTTGAGCCAGCCATGAACCTGATGCAATCGACAATGCAACTATGCTGCAACGGCCAATAATTGCATGGTCTTCGATGGAGTCTAATCCAGCGCTGGATAGCACGATATGGTGGGTAATTAACGGCTCGGTTGCGAAAAACGTTATTATTGAAGAAAAAACGATATGACTGGCAGTCAACAGTTATGGCGCAGACGGATTTGTTTTAAACCAAAATCAGCTAAAATGTAACAGACCGTACAAATACCATATTTTGAGCAAATTACAATCCAAAAGCTTGCAAAGATACCAAATGGCAAGGGCTACAACATGGCTATCTCGGAATGTTGAAAATGTTGGCTTTTGACCAAAAACAAAATCAAAAAAGTTTTTTTTGGGGGGGAAATGCCCACAATTTTTTTTTATAATCAAAAAGCCGGAATACATGTCGGAGAAACACACATGGGAAACTACCATACCAAATTTCAGAATGGTATCACCATTTTGACTGACTTATGGCATCTGAAGTATGGGTAACCCATGACGTCATATTGAACAAAAAATCGTTTGTTGGATTTTTTGACCAGATACAGACAAATAAATGGTACCACTGTATTTCTGAGACAAAACTGATCTAGAAACATGCCTTTTTATTTATATTTCGCAATTAAATTTTTTGACCTTCAGTGACCTGAACTTAACCTGAACTTGACATTAACTTCACGTAAATGAAGTTAGGTAGTTAAATGACTATCACAATCAAACTATACGTGGAAAATAACTCATAAAACATATGTTGCATGACTTCCGTAGATATTTTGAGCATAGTGACCTTTTGTGACATGACCTTGACCTTGACCAACAATCTCACTTTAGCTCATGTGTGTATCATACCTTTAGCAGCACTTTGGGTGATCATGGTCGTAATCGAAGGCTTTGGATGGAAAGTATGGCCCATAAACTCAAATACGTCGATTTTGACCTTTGACCTGACCGTGACCTGACATTTCATCTCACTTTGACATTTTTGAACATGCTTTAGATTCACCTAGTTGAGAGCTTTCGATTTCCGCCTTGCGCGTCTCGCTGAGATGAATGGTTCGGAAGATAACCAGGGGGGGGGGGGGGGGGTTATTGCCCCCCCCCCCCCCAGTCAATGGCGTTCTGCTGATACCCCAGTCAATGCCAGGTTAAACAGCCGTTATGATTCTAATTTAAAACATATGCATGACCGTACATATACTCAGTCATTATCTAAGCCGGATCTGGTGATCTTTTCATTCGAGAAAAGTGGATGCATGATATCAAAAGCTTTAACCCTCGCCCGGGTAGGGCAAAACCACTACGTGATAGGGTAGGGGGGGGGGGTACGACCATCCCTCTAGCGTTTCGCCCCTAACTGCGCTAGAGCTTCGATGCAAAGACGAGCGTGTTGCTTGTGATGATAGGAAGCCGTTGATATCCGAATTTAAGGTCTTGGGTCGTTAGGTGACCTCTGAGGTCATGCCAATGACCAAAAAGTCATCAAAATTGTAAATGCGTATAAATTTAATTTTATCGAGCTAGAATCGTGAATGAGCATATCATAATGCTTAATAGGTGCCAAATTCGGAATCAGCGTCACAAAATGTCCTAAAAACTGCCAAATTCCAAAAAGGTCATGTCAGGTCATCTGAAGTCAGTGACCTCGGTTGAGCTGTGGAAGCGCATGACCCCAGTGGAACATATAATTATGTGAAATGGATCCCAAATTTGAAATCAGCGTCACAAAATGTCCTAGAAACCACCAGAAGCCTCAAAAAATCATCGGAGGTCATTGGAGGTCAGGACCTCAGTTGACCTCTAAAAAGGTCAATCGAGGTCACAATCTCAGTGGAAACCACAACTGTCACCTGGAAACACCTGTGCATATGCTCCTGAACAACAAACACTCGGAAACTACACAAGTTACAAGCATCGATACTGCGGGAAGCCAGTTGCGCCTGACATGACCTTGAAAACAGGTCATAGGTCACGGATCATGTGGGTTAGCAATTCAAAATTGTCGGAGAATGTGGAATTTTCTCAAAAGTAGGGTACTGAAAGCTGCATTGCAATCGGTTGGAAATTACGCGAGTTATTCCAGGAAAAACCGAGGAGGGTGGCATCCACCCCCTACCCGGGCGAGGGTTAAAGACATTGTCATCCCTACATATAATTGTGTGTGACCTGTGACCTCCCATGACCTGACTAGCCTCGTGACCTGTGTGACCTTGGCCTGTAGACAGCACACAGATGTGGCCTGTGACCTATGACCTGACCAGCATCGTGACCCGTGTGAACTATGGTCTGTTGGCAGCACACAACTGTGACCTGTGACCTCCTATGACCTGTGTGACCTTGGTCTTTAGACAGCACACATATGTGGCCTGTGAACTCCCATGACCCGACCAGCCTCGTGACCTGTGTGACCTCTGGTTCGTTCATACAGCTGTGACCTGTGGTTCGTTCACACAGCTGTGAGCTGTGACCTGTGACTTTGGACCTCCTATGACCCGTGTGACCTCTGGTCTGTTCACAGCACACAGCTGTGAAAAGATGCTGGAGCCAGAGCTGAAGCTATTCCAGGAGGCGGCCCGTCGCGGCATACACCGCACCGTTCACGCCGGCGAGGCAGGCCCCGCCTACATGGTACAGGTGGTAAGTACAGGGTACACAGCTGTGCCTGTGGAGATGGGACCCGCCTTCACCGTACAGATGGCAAAGCATACAGGGTGGGGGAGGTGAACAGTGAGCACCACTTATGTGGCATCACTGGCGGCTCAAGAGCGGCCGAAACAGTCAAACTCATCAACTTTGTTCCTGTAGTTTCTTAAAGGGGGTGTGCCTACTGTTTTGGAATGTACATTTTGTTTCATACGGTAAGTACTAAGTAGCTATTGGTTTGATTGTTGCGATACGATAAAATTCACATCTGGAGCCCCTTTAGTTGAATTTTCACTTATATTCTTTTTGCTTATTTTTTGTTTCGACATCGATAAAACGATCGCGACTATAATCAGATTCAGAGGGAATGTTATGTAAAACGGCGCACCTAAGACAATAAAATTACGGTCACATCATTCTCAAGATAGAGAGACAAGTTTTTCACAGTATGTTCTTGCCACTGTGAACTTTAAGATGTGCAGGTTTCGTAGCTCTAAATTTATATCTTCGTCGAAAAATGGCCACCAAGCGTTGCGAGTAAGGGGACAGACGGTACTGTTCGGCTGCTGCTATCAGCGCGAACGAACTGTTTTGTCGAAATGCTATTGGCCGGCGCTAAAGATATGCTAGTAGTTTAATCGATAGTTGCAGTACTTCTAGTAACGGAAGCCCTCTAGAGTATACCCGATAACTGTTCGCTACCAGCCAGTTCCTGGAGTCTGGAATATGTCAGAAACTAGTGTGAATCTGGAAAAATGAAAGGCATGGTTCGATTCATAAAATTGTGTGATATAAACCAGTGTCAATAACCCCAAATAGGCGATGTGAGTACAATCCCTTTAAGCAAACGTTTTTTTATTGACTTTACACTAAAGAAAAGTTGATTTTTCCAACTTTTTTATATCGATCGTTTATGGAGCCTGGCCCCATGCCCCTTGATCGGCCCTTGCATGATACTGGTGGTGGGTGCGGGGTATATACGGATTGGGGGAGGCGGGACCAATGTCGGGTACAATAACGGATGAGTGCGGAATGTGATGGGATTCTCGTAGAATCATCGGGTTATCCTGTCCCAATCCTCGGATAATTTGAATCGCAGTCCTATGGGCGTTGCATGGAAAGGATGGGTTTGAATATTGACTTGCTCATATCACTGGAGTCTGAAGAGCTTCCGCTTTTGCTTACGGCTTAAGCGTCATGCCCTGGACGAGATGAATGTTGCCTGCGATTGTTCTTGTTGTGGGTGATTCACCAGACGCGCGTTACCCATGTGAGTACCGTGTGTTTTCAGGCCATCGATAAGATGCATGCCGAGCGCGTGGGTCACGGGTACCACGTGTTGGAAGACGAGGAACTGTACAGACGCTGCATCAAAGACGGAGTGCACTTCGAGTGCTGCCCATCTTCCAGCTACCTGACGGGTGCGGTGCCGCTCACTGAGACCAAACACCCCATCCAGAGGTGCGTACACCAGTGTTCGTCACTGGCCCACCAACCCCCAGCCCGGCCCGCCCCAGGCCCATGAACACCACGCCCAGGCCCAGACCAGGCCCGGTCAAATTAATAATATTGAGGCCCAGGCCCGGTCCGGCCAGTTCATATTATGGATATCATTATTTTCGCAAAATTTGCAATCATTATCCTAGCATATTTACTTGTATACTATAAATGTGAAACAATGAACCAACTAAGCTAACCAAAAAAAAATCACCGCCACAGCAACAGTGTGTTGCTGTGTAAGTGAACTGCTGGTTAAAATATTTTTGGACTCTGACCTGAGCATGTGCGACGCGCGCATTACTTCAAAATTGTCAGGCCCAGGCCCATCTAGAGCCCAGTGATTTCCTTAAAGTTGAGGCCCGGCCCAGGCCCAGCCCAGGCCCAGCTCATGGCCCATAGGGCCAGCCCAGTCAATGGCGAACTCTGGCGTACACCCATTCTCTCTAGCAAGGGGTGAGAATAGTCAGATCCGGGATCCATTGAGATGAGGATGTTTGAATGAAATAAATTTATACGACGAATAAAATATCCACAGACATTGCATTCCATCGAAATAGACGACTGCACCAAACAAAGGAGTTGGCAAATTATAATTAGTTTTATCATTTATGACCTCTTCCTCGAAATTAAAATATAATAGTACCAAAAAACGTTATATTAATATTTCGATCACAGATCTTCATCAGAAATTATACATTACCAAAACGACAAACTGGTTAGATTATGGTGGTGTCGTGTTCCGCCCGATAGATTATGGTGATGTCGTACGCCCGATAGATTATGGTGGTGTCGTGTTCCGCCCGATAGATTATGGTGGTGTCGTGTTCCGCCCGATAGATTATGGTGATGTCGTGTTTCGCCCGATAGATTATGGTGGTGTGGTGTTCCGCCCGATAGATTATGGTGATGTCGTGTTCCGCCCGATAGATTATGGTGGTGTCGTGTTTCGCCCGATAGATTATGGTGGTGTGGTGTTCCGCCCGATAGATTATGGTGATGTCGTGTTCCGCCCGATAGATTATGGTGGTGTCGTGTTCCGCCCGATAGATTATGGTGATGTCGTGTTCCGCCCGTTTGTCGTTTTGGTAATGTATAATTTCTGATGAAGATCTGTGATCGAAATATTAATATAACGTTTTTTGGTACTATTATATTTTAATTTCGAGGAAGAGGTCATAAATGATAAAACTAATTATAATTTGCCTATACAATATGTTCCTCGCACAAGCACTAACCAATATAAAAAACAAAGGAGTTGATGAATTAAATCTTGGATCGAATGACGGCAAATTTAATTCCTTCATTCGACAGGCTCTTGGATGTGGTGTTTCGCCCGATAGATTATGGCGATGTCGTGTTCCGCCCGATAGATTATGGTGATATCGTGTTCCGCC
This sequence comes from Chirona hameri, assembly GCA_036785665.1. Taxonomy (NCBI): domain Eukaryota; kingdom Metazoa; phylum Arthropoda; class Thecostraca; order Balanomorpha; family Balanidae; genus Chirona; species Chirona hameri. The sequence goes on from JAXIVJ010012999.1 coordinate 26,928, forward strand.
CGATAGATTATGGTGATGTCGTGTTCCGCCCGATAGATTTTGGTGGTGTCGTGTTCCGCCCGATAGATTATGGTGGTGTCGTGTTCCGCCCGATAGATTATGGTGGTGTCGTGTTTCGCCCCATAGATTATGGTGGTGTCGTGTTCCGCCCGATAGATTATGGTGGTGTCGTGTTCCGCCCGATAGATTATGGTGATGTCGTGTTCCGCCCGATAGATTATGGTGATGTCGTGTTCCGCCCGATAGATTATGGTGGTGTCGTGTTCCGCCCGATAGATTATGGTGATGTCGTGTTCCGCCCGATAGATTATGGTGATGTCGTGTTCCGCCCGATAGATTATGGTGATGTCGTACGCCCGATAGATTATGGTGGTGTCGTGTTCCGCCCGATAGATTATGGTGGTGTCGTGTTCCGCCCGATAGATTATGGTGATGTCGTGTTTCGCCCGATAGATTATGGTGGTGTGGTGTTCCGCCCGATAAATTATGGTGATGTGTTCCGCCCGATAGATTATGGTGGTGTCGTGTTTCGCCCGATAGATTATGGTGGTGTGGTGTTCCGCCCGATAGATTATGGTGATGTCGTGTTCCGCCCGATAGATTATGGTGGTGTCGTGTTCCGCCCGATAGATTATGGTGGTGTCGTGTTCCGCCCGATAGATTATGGTGATGTCGTGTTCCGCCCGATAGATTATGGTGGTGCCGTGTTCCGCCCGATAGATTATGGTGGTGTCGTGTTCCGCCCGATAGATTATGGTGATGTCGTGTTCCGCCCGATAGATTATGGTGGTGTCGTGTTCCGCCCGATAGATTATGGTGGTGTCGTGTTCCGCCCGATAGATTATGGTGATGTCGTGTTCCGCCCGATAGATTATGGTGGTGTCGTGTTTCACCGACATGCTCTAACGATTTGGTGCGCTGACCGACAGATTCTACGAGGACGGCGCCAGCTTCTCTGCGAACCTGGACGACCCGACCGTGATACAGGTCGACATGGATGAGGAGTATGCACTGCTACGCCGCATGGGCTTCAACGAGGCCATCTTCGCCACCATGGTGAGCTGGGAACACTGGCTAAAACATACTAGTCATCTATCCTCACTCCCCCCCCCCCTAAAAAAAAAATGCTTGTAATTTTCATTAAAAAATAGTAATTTTATTTAATTTGTATTATTATTTTTCAATTTTTGCATTTAAAAAAAGATAACTCACAAAATTTGTAATTTGCATCCATCCCTAATATGGTCCCATGTTAAGGTACATGTGTACTTGGATTTGTCCCTAGTAATTTTATTTGGTCTATGGGCAGTGGCGACGCCATTGTCGCTCCCTCCCCCCTGGACCCGCTGGTGATGCCGTGGGGTCTAGCAAGGGAAGGGACAGAGGGGGTGACAACATCAGGAGCGACGGAAGCTCTTCATAGAATTAGGGAGGGGAAGTTGATTTTTGGAAGTATATTCTTTTCATGCAACGCCAAAGGGTTAAAACCCTATTTCTGTCCGGCTTGTTTACGCTAAATCTGTCAGGGGGGATTCACCCCCACCCCCTGAGATCTCGGCTCCTATGAGAGCTATAACAACGAAATTTGGTAGGTAGGAAGAACCCATAGAGAGCTCTTCTCTGTGTAATTTGTATGATCTTGGGTCATTATCTTCAAGGTCAAACGAGGTCAAATGTACCGAAATTTCCATGATTGACTTTTATCTAGACATTACGCATTATCTCCAAACCTATTATAGCTAGAAAGAAACCAAAAAAAAAACAATCGAAAGCTCTTGAAACGTTCTTTCGACTAATTGTTGTCAGATGTGAGATTAGGTCACTCGTTGGGGCTCCAAGGGTCATCAAAGTTTAAAAGGTCATTCTTTTGGGAGGAATAAAACGTTTTTGTGAATATATTTTACCTATGAAAGATAGAACAAGACTTGTGACACTATCGTGTTTATCTTGTCAAGACGCATCGAAATATATCAAGTTTGACCTGGTAAGGTCAATTTGAAAGTTTCACCTTAGGTCAAGGTCATGGTCATGGTGAAGGTGGCGAACATAGGTCATGTTGCATATTAGAAGACGCGTATTGACGGAACAAACACATTGGTACAAGTTTCTGCTCTCAATCTATATCATGTCAAGAGTTATTGCCAAAATGTTCGTAACCGCGGATGACCTTGAGGCAGGGCCTATTTTAAGGGAAAACCACTGGGGGGGGGGGGGGGGGGGGGGGGGGCAAAAAGATAACCCCATTTTTGGGGCATCTATTTTTGGAAAAAGGTATCCCCATTTTTTTTCTCCGCTGATTTGGGCCGGTCACCTTATTTTGGTATTCGAGCTTAAGAAATTCACTTTTCGAATTTACCAAAATTGATGTTGTGGACATTTTTCAGAAAGAAAAAAATATATTTTGGGGGTTAAAAATCCAAAAATATCAAATCCGAGATAGCCATTTGGAAGAGAATGTCATTTCTTTTCTTTTGACTTTTTTATTTGCAATTTGCTTTGCAACTCTATTTTGTACGATTTTTAAACATTTATTGTTTTCCACCAAAAATAGCATGACATGACGTCATTAAAACGTTATTATCTCCAAAATACTACATTAATTTCATTGAAATTTAGTGAGAAGACGTAGCATTGATGCAGTATAAGGTACTGCAAGTTTCACGTTGATATCTATCACAGTTTTAAAGTTAGTGAGAAAATCCGGGAGGGGACAGATTCTGTCCCCCTCCCCCAGCGGGGCGTGTGTCACCGGGGCTGCTTGAATTGCATCAGGTGCGCTGTTTTGTCATCATTGAAAGCAAGGGGGATACATAAAAACATCAAATTCAATCACTAAGAGAAGAAAAAACTTCCGTTTTCATGAAGTTTTCTCCTAAGTTCATTGTTTTTCACGTTCAGTGCAGGGAACTCGCAGGGAGGGGGGGGGGGGTGTAGCATACTTGCATTGCATGCCCCCCCCAAGATTCCTGTGTGTGTGTGTGGGGGGGGGGGGGGGGGGGTCATTACCCCCCGATGTCCGCCCCCTGGATCCGCCAGTGGTGGCGGATACACTCCCCCCTTAGGTTTTTGGAAATAAATTGCCCAAATCCTGTTAATTTGTTTACATCGGTCTCTTCAGGTCACGTCACTAAGTCAAGTCTAGTCATCCCACCTCCAAAAATGTAAGATCGTGCCGCAGCCACATTGTTTGACCGATCAGTTAGATACTCACAGGATTTAATCAGCTCATAAACACCTACAATTCTGCTATTTCAGATGATTTTTATATCGGTGACCTAAGGTGAAGTCTATTTTGTGACCTCCCAATTATAAGTCATTGGGGAAACATGAAAATGCATATAAATCCACAGTAAATGGCTAAATTTGACCAATTTTCACCAGAGTCCCGCATCTTTTGCAAAATACAAAGATCCAGTGGCTGATCTACGGTTGGGTAAAATGGACAATTAATTGCCCCCCCCCCTCCCCCAAATGCCTGAAATCGGCGCAAGATTGACACATTTCCTGCTATAGAAGAAAATCTAAGCAACTTTTACAAAGGAAAGTTAGCTTTAAATCAGCTATCAATGCATAAGCAAGCCAAATACGATGCGTTTTCAGAATTGTGTGAGACTTTTTTTCCCCCCCCCCCAAAAAAAAAACCAGTTCCTGGATCCGCCAATGCAAAGATCCATGTGGTATTTTATCCTGTAACGTCCACGAGGTAAAATCTACTCACCCTGAGGTCATTCGTCATTTTTCTTCCATAACTGTTTTACTGAACCAGTAAGGCGCCGTAGTTGGCGATGAACGAGCGAACGTAAAGGAAATGTATGGTGAATTTCAACTCGACCAGGGAAGTACTTTCTGAGATACAAATACGTGGTGCACACGTGTGAACGCGCAGAAGCACCTCACCCTGACCTGTAGGAAAGTGGGGGCCGAGAGATCCCTAACCACACAACAAATTTGAACACAATCGGCTGAGCCGATCCTGATATATAGAATAGGAGTGTGCACGTCCGCACGTGCAGAGGCACCCCACCAGAGGCAGGAGCAATTGTCCAAAGGATATTGAAATTCAAGATATTCCGGAAATAATTTAAAGATACTTATTTTGCTGGGAAATACTAAAACTTAAGAATATCATGACATTTGCATTGAATGTGTATACATTTATGTACACTTTTACATTTAGACATTTTATTAGGCAAGCATATTTTATTTCAATTGAATACCTATCAAGCGAAAAATTACATGGAAATACTGAAATCAGGGTGGGCAACATTTCTTGACTGGGGGCAAATTGGCTCACTGGGGGGGGGGGGGGGGCATTTGCCCCACTCCCCGTTAACATGTTAACCCGCGTGTTATCCCTCCTCCATGCCGCTCTGCAGTCTGCACCCCTCCGGTCCCTCCGGTCTCCGCCGACACACCCGTCCTGGTCTGGGGTATATTCAACACTGGGCCGCCACACCGGCACACCACACATGGTCACGGCTACCGCCAGAGGACTCTGCGGGTCAGCCAGGTCACAGCGGTCCAGATTCATACAAGTTACACGTATCAGCCAGCTCCGGCTCGATACGCTGGGCCGCCCCAATACACCGAGCCGCCCCGGCCCACCGGCCCGGTCTGTGAGGATTCATACAGCAATGCGAACACAACACCGCGCACTGTAAGGGGTTGATTTCCGCCTGATTCTGAAGGGATCTCATTATCACACCCAGTGCTCTGTTTGCCTTGGTAACCGTGAAGTTGATGTGGTCTCTAAATGTGAGCTTAGCGTCTAGCCATACTCCAAGGTCACGGATTGAAGATACGTGTTCCAAGGGTGTTTCATTGATTTTGTAGGTGACTGAAATAGGAGATCGTTTCAAAGTCATAGTGAATGACTTACATTTTGTCGGATTGAGATTAAGTTTCCAGTCAGCAGACCACTGGCAAAGATTGTCCAGATCCCTTTGCAGCAAAAGTGAGTCGTTTGGGGTTGACATTTTGTGATACAATTTGACATCATCGGCAAATAGCAAACAATTGGTCGTGATTTTGTCAGGCAAGTCGTTAACGTACAAAGCGAAAAGTAATGGCGATAGAATGCTTCCTTCAGGTGTTCCGGAGACCACGTTTGTCCAGTCGGAGCACCTTCCATTTACAACGACTCGTTGTTTGCGATTTTTTAGATAGGCCGAGAGCCATTTTAGCACGGTGCCCGATATGTGATATGAGTGGTGCAGTTTGTGAAGTAACAATGAATGGTTTACGTTTTGAAAGGCCTCTGAGTAGTCCGTGTATATTACATCTGTTTGGCCGCTATGTGATATAGACTCACAAGCTGTTTTTAGAAGACTAGCTAAATTTGTTTCACATGAGCGGCGCGGCAGGAAGCCGTGTTGTGAATGTGTCAAGGCAGGTTTAACGTGATTTAGAAGATTGCTGTATACTACTCTTTCCAGGATTTTACCCAGCAGTGGCAGGAGGGACACTGCTCGATAGTTCGACGATAGTTGGGGTCACCAGTTGACCTTGACATGACCTTGACGAAAAGGTCATAGGTTACGATCTAAGAGTTATATACACTTTACATTTTGATAGGATACGTATAATTGTTGTAAACTCAGCTATTGAAAATTTCAGCAAGATGCGCCACATGTGTAAGAAATTATTCAAGAAAAGCCTCTGAGAAGAAGGGGGGAGGCTGACAGCCCCCCCCCCCCCACCGTAGGGCGAGGGTTCACCTCCACGTTATTGTCACCGTTAGCATTGCTCCTTTGTTCTATCGCGCTTTTGTAAACTATTTAGTTTATTCGTTCACTCCCACCCGGAAAGTACAGAAAGTACCAGTCGCTTGGTAGTCATCAACATATGACTAGACATATTTTCGTTTTCAGAATTTCAACGCAGCGAAGGCGAGCTTCCTGCCAGACGACGAGAAGAAAGAGCTGTTGAAGAAACTGCGCAAGGCGTACGGCGTGCCCGACAATTGATTAAGAACCGTACGCAAACATGCTACATTCCAATGTTATCATGGACTACGCACCTACATGCATTTCCAGTATTGATGAATATGAAATACAAGCATAACCTAAAACTTATGTTATTGCGTGTACAAAAAAAAAGATGTAATGCTCTTTACCCTTTTGAATTCGAATATATATATATATATATATATATATATATATATATATATATATATATATATATATATATATATATATATATATATATATATATATATATATATACATATAGTCAACTCCTCATATTAATTTATTGATGACCAAGACGCGTTTCGATAACTGAAGAAGTATCGAAACGCGTCTTGGTCATCAATCAATTAAAGGGAATAGTTCACCTTTAACATGGAGTTTTGGACTGAGATAGCAGATTTGTAGAGAAGATCTCAAAATGGGTTGTGGTGAAAGAATTACCTCCCTACGTTAAGTAATTTCGACACAGGACTAGTGGGCCTGGTTGCATATCCGCTGTTCCGGGCCACGATCGGGATCCGGGCCACGATCTCGCTCGCCGCCGGAGGAAGGTACACTCTCTGGCACGTAGTCTCTGGTCAATGACGCCTCGTTAATATCCGCTCAGCCGCCCGGGCGGCGCGGCGGCCCCTTGTCAGAGACTGTACTTGGCTTCAGGCGGAGCGGGGCGGAGCCAGAACGCCAGCTGCTATCGTACGATTTCTCGTGAAATAGAAAGAGAAACTTACTTCTTTCTCCACATATATCCATCAGTTGTCCAAACCAAAGTCATATTCATAGTTTTGTGCTCAAGATGCACCTAATGGTTGAATTTTAAGACAACTTTCAAGGTGACCTATTCCATTTAATATGAGGAGTTGACTGTTTCTACTAGTAATTGTGACGCTGGTTAGTTTAGGCAGAAGGTTGACGGAGGTTGGGACGGGACCTTTGGAAAAGGTGTAACGTGGAGGCACCACTGCGACATCATCATGCCTATCTTGAAGCAATGCCAACTCCACTCTTCGCTGCATCGTTTGCTAGCTTGACTCAGCTAAACGGCAGACCTCCACCTCATAGACCACGGGATCGCCGCCACACATCCCTGCAACCTCCCGGACGTGTTTGAAGACTAACAGACGACTAATGTTTTCCGGCTACCAGCCAATGATCACAATTAATTTTGATTGACAGACGAACCCACTGGCACTGATCCACGCTCTGATCGGGTCGCACAGCTCCACACAGCGACTCAGCTCGCCCAAGTACCGTGCGAAGCCCAGCGCACGGCTTCCGCAGCTGTATATTTGCCAGAAGTCCGCTTCCTGTACGATGAATGTGTTGAAAGTCGCGTCTATGATGTGTTCAAACCACGGATGACGGTGCTGACATCAGCCCGCCAGCGCTCACAGCAGTCTCTGCCGGCGGTGCGGTTACTTCTCACCAAGGCAAGGGTGGCACACCGCGGCCGACGGCACTCACACTCCTACACTCTCCCCCAGAACCGCGACGAGCAGCCAGTGCGGTCTCACAGCGCCCTGCCCCGCGCCGAACCAGACGGTCACGTGACCGGCACGGTACGTCACGTGACCGACACGGTACGTCACGTGACCGGCACGTCACGTGACCGACACGGTACGTCACGTGACCGACACGGTACGTCACGTGACCGGCACGGTACGTCACGTGACCGGCACGGTACGTCACGTGACCGGCACGGTACGTCACGTGACCGGCACGGTACGTCACGTGACCGGCACGGTACGTCACGTGACCGGCACGTCACGTGACCGGCACGTCACGTGATCGGCACGTCACGTGATCGGCACGGCACGTCACGTGATCGGCACGTCACGTGACCGGAACGGCACGTCACGTGACCGGCACGTCACGTGACCGGCACGGCACGTCACGTGATCGGCACGTCACGTGACCGGAACGGCACGTCACGTGACCGGCACGTCACGTGATCGGCACGTCACATGACCGGCACGGCACGTCACGTGACTGGCACGTCACGTGACCGGCACGTCACGTGGCCGGCACGGTGAAACCGCCGCCGACCGGCCGGCCGGCTGTGTTGCCGGTGGATCTAAATATAGCCCCGCGTTCCTCACATTCCTGG
>JAXIVJ010013000.1:0-17500 GCA_036785665.1 Chirona hameri
GAGGAAAAAGAAACCAGAAAACTACAGGCCAATTAGTATAACTAGCCAACCTTGCAAAATACTGGAGCGGATAATCCAAAAACATATTACAGAGCACCTGGAACTACATGAACTGATGTCTGTCCACCAGCATGGGTTCATGAGGAAGAGATCATGTTTGACAAACCTCTTAGAAACCTTTGAGAAATGGACAAACATTGTTGATGATGGGATACCAATAGATATTGTGTACTGTGATTACCGAAAGGCTTTTGACACTGTGCCGCACAGGCGTCTTCTTAGAAGCTCAGTGCTTATGGGCTGAAGGGTCAAGTCTTAACATGAATGGATAACTTCTTGAGTGACAGATGGCAAGAAGTGACAGTAGGTAGCAGTGCGTCAAGTCCTGTGAAAATGACCAGTGGTGTGCCTCAAGGGTCGGTTTTGGGCCAGTACTCTTTGTACTGTATGTGAATGAGCTACCAAAACTGACCAAGAGCGACATCAAGATGTTTGCTGATGATGCAAAGGTCTTCTGAGGCATCAAGAACATCTCAGATGTCCAAGTTCTGCAAGAAGACTTGAACACCTTAGCAAACTGGTTGAAGAACTGGCTGCTGCAATTTAACACTTCAAAGTGCAAAGTGATGCATGTCGGCCGTTCAAACCCCTGTCATAAATACAACATTAAGCAGCCAAGCGGTTCAAGTGAGAAGCTAGATGAAAGCAAGCTTGAGCGCGACCTCGGTGTGCACGTAGCTGATACGCTCAAGGCGACAGCACACTGCCGAATAGCTGCCAAGAAAGCATCAGCTGCGCTAGGTCAACCAAGGATGGCTTTTCCTAACTTCAGGGTCTCCAGCTTCAGAGTACTGTATACTACCTATGTTCGTCCCCACATTGAGTACTGCATACAGGCGGTCGGCCCATACCTTAGGAAGGACATCAAGGTCCTCAAATCAGTCCAGCGTCGAGCAACAAAGCTTGTGCGAGGAATTAAGCATTTGACATACAAAGAAAGGCTGAAGAGACTAAATCTGATAAGCATCGAGGACCGACTAAGGAGAGGTGACCTAATCGAAACATACAAGTTGCTGTCAAATAAAGTAGCAGTAGACCACACAATTTTTCAAGCTGTGTGAGGATAATCGGACAAGGGGACACAGCTTGCAGCTGGAAGTCAGAAGATGTAACCTAAAACCTCACAGCAAGTTCTTCGCAAATCGAGTGGTGACTGCATGGCACCAACAGCAGAGGTCAGCTCAGCCCCTACTGTCAACAGCTTTAAAAATCGTCTCAACCGACATTGGGCCGCAGTACAAAGGCGCTGACCGACAACCACTAGTCCTGACCACTTCCATGATGTGGACCCTGAATAGACCCAGTTTACCTAAAGCCCACTATATAAACCTAAACCTAATAATTGAACCTGACCTAACCTTTACAGCAATTGCGGTCGCAGGACCCCATGTTTAGAACACTGCACTGCAGAACCTACCGGGGGCTGTCACCCCGGACCCCCCCCCCCCCCACCTACCCCCTTGTAGACAAAACCTAACCCTACAGCGTAAATAAGTTCAGTGACGTCATAGCTGGTCCGCCATGAATGCCGTCTATACTTGTCTTATCAAGGTTAGTCGTCATCAGCAGGCATGTAAACAAAGTTTGGTGATGGGAGTGGCGACATTGCCTCCTTATCCTATCTCTTTGGTAAGCATAAGCAGAAGTGGCAAGATTTTAATTATTGAAGTTAGAATTAGTTATAGTGCAAATTCTTGGAGGAAGACTGAAGACATCCATATTTACTAAATATTGATATTTTCTATCGATTGCAGACTGGTTATTAAATCCACCTTCTTTTGGAAGGATTCAATCACAATTCATTTTGGAATATGAATGATTAAGTCACCATTTGATTCATGGATAACTATTTTGAGAAATGATTCTTTCCGATTCAAATAATAATATTTTGCTTTATTAAATCGTGTTTGACTCACCATTGAAATAGCATTGCACAGTCTTTTGTATTCAATCAGCCTCGTTTCTATGCAGGTTTTGATTCAATCATGATTCGTGAATCAACAAATCCGGTGGTGAATCGATTCTTCTTTGATTCAAGGGATTTTGATTGAACAATTCCAATTGATTCACTCAGAGTCAAATCAATAACTAGTCTGAAAGATTGGTAGGTATATTATAGGGATTAACTAATAACTAATGGTGGGTCAATGGCCACTACTGCCCCCTAATAGAAGAAGAAAGTATTATTACAACAGACAGAAAAGTGTACCAGTAATACCAAAGCTATGACATCACTAATAATAACATAATCAAACCTGATCCGTAACCAACAACCATATGTCCTTGACTAGCCTCTGGTCTCACTGCTGGATGGGTGCAGTGCCCTGTGCAGTATGCATAATGTCCTAATTTGCTTGTTTTTTTCTTTCTTAGTGAGTGTGAGTGTGTGTGCGTGTGTATGCTTATATGTGCATGTGTATGCTTGTATGTGCATGTGTGTTTGCATGTCTATATCTGCATTTGTACATATCCCAGCCAGGATATGTACCTTTGTATTGGTGCAAAATAAAAGGTTATTATTTACAGCAATTATGGTCGCAGGGACCCACATTTAGAACGCTCTGCTTGCATTCACTCACTGCGCTGCTGCCCTACTGGGGGATGTCCCCCCCCCCCCCCCGACCATCTTGTAGACAAAACCTATGTCTGCAAGATGGTCTGGGTCTGGACAGCCCCCCCTCTCCTCCCTGGTAGGGCTGCAGTGCAGCAAACAAATGAGAGCAGAGCATTCTAAACGTGGGTCCCTGCAAGTGTTATTGCTGTAAAGGTTAGGTCAGGTTCGATTAGGTTATTATTGGTGATGCCATAGGCGATGGCGATGGCTCACCCAACCTGGAATGGGAGCAGCAGGGGTACAAAGTGCACGTGCTTTCATAGTGCGATATAAGCCATGTTGAAAGAAAACTGGCCGCTTCTGGCCACCAGATGTAGATGGCGAAAGTTTCACCTTACATTTATGTGGGGTACATCCCTTTCATTCGGCATATGTAACAAGAACCCACATGACCTCCCTCATGCACGTGCCATGCACGTGCAAACTGCAGTATTGACATATTTTAGCTATAGTGACCTATTTTCGTTTCATCCTGTGGTCACACAAAGGGCTCAAGCACAAAACAGACAAGTGTCTGTGACGCGTAACTATGTTACCTATATGCATGCAAAATTTAGCCCGCACAGGTTGAAAGGTGCGTGCGGTGGGACGGCTAATGCTTGTTGTGGTCAATATCCTCCACTTTCTTAAAATCCTTACTTGTGAGGGAGTTTCTCGACAACGCTAAGCACCACGTCCACGCACTTTTGGCATTTGTTCATTCATGTATTTGTATTTGCGAATCATTCCATATAAATGGCGTAATGTTCGCTTCGAGTGAAAGTGATACAAGTTGGGCGATACAAACGAAAAATACGACAGGCAATTTAAAACACGCATCGCACACACACAATAAAATCATGGTAACTATGTTAATAAAACGTACGAAGTCAAGCTTTCACACACCGTCATCACAATTTTCGAGTTGGGATTTTAGCACGGCGAGGCTCCGTGAGGCCATAATGGCCGGCGTCAGGTTGTTCCAAGACGAGGCCGCCCTATAGGAAAAAGCCCTGCGCGACATGGATAGCCGGAAAGCGGGCAGCTCTAGAGCACCAGCCACCGCAGCCCGCGTGAGGCGCTCACTCACAGCGGTGCGAGGGGTGAATAGCGATCGGACCGCTGCCGGGGCGCAGGGATCGTTTCAGGCCCTATAGACGCCGATACAGTCGCGGCGCGCAACGAGGTCGCGTATACCACGCCAGCCCAGCGACTCCACGACCGGTGAGATATGATCACGACCCCGCGCACCCGAGACGATCCTTGCTGCGAAATGTATCACCTTTTGTACCCGGCTGAGGTGGCAGGCAGCGGCCCGGCCCCAGACGGAGAGGCAGTACAGTATGTGGGGGAACACGTGTGTCTGGATTAGGAGTTTGCGGGTCTCGGGTGTGAGGTGGTGACGAATTTTATACAGACAGAACAGGATGGAGTTGCACTTTTGGACTAAATTGGAAATGTGCTCCTCCCAGGACAAGTTACGGTCCATGGTGACCCCCAGCATCTTCACGGACGGCAAGGGATTGAGTGTGTGGTTGGAGATGTTGAGCTGAAAGGATGGAGTCTTTTTAAGGGCTTGAGGAGTACTGACAAGGAGGAGGGTGGTCTTGGTGGGGTTCATCTTTTAAGGAGTTGGCAGTGCAGTAGGATTGGACCGCAATGATGGTATCCTCCTGTCGGGATTTTAGTAGGGATAGGTGTGCTGGGAAGGCGGAGTCGAGGAGCTGGGTGTCGTCTGCGTAGGACACCAGACGCCCGTGAGGAAGGTACGATGCAAGGTCGTTCGTCAAGATGCTGAAGAGGATTGGGCCCACGAGGGACCCCTGAGGGACCCCGTGGGATAAGGAAAGGGATAGTGATCCGCCTCTCACCACCTGCCGCCGCCGTCCATCGAGGTAACTCCGGAACCATCGGGGATCGATACCGTACCACTGTAGCTTGGTCAGGAGGACATCGTGGTCAACGCTGTTAAAGGCTCTACTAAGGTCGACGGAGGTGACGGCGACGACATGTCCCGCGTCGATCCGGCGCGTCATCCATTCCACAGCGTCGACCACGGCGTCCTCCGTCGAGTGGCACGGCCTGTACGCGTATTATGAAGGCGCCAACATGCTGTGGGAAACGAGATGCGCCGACAACTGCGTACAAACAATCTTCTCGCATAATTTTGACAACACTGATAAAATCGATATCGGACTAAAATTGCCAGGAGCGTCGCGAGGCCCAGATTTATGAAGAGGAAGAACTGAGGCAATTTTCCAGTCACTTGGGAAGACGCAAGTGATGACAGAAGTGTTGACGAGATGAAGCAAGTGAGGCCCTAATACAGTGAAACAGTTTGTCAATGCAAGTAGCGGCACACCATCGAGTCCAACAGCCCTAGAAGAGGACAGTTCTTTCAAGGCTCTAGAAAGCATGGGTAAGGTCACCGGTTGTAAGACTAGCCGGGCTGTGGTGACGCACGGTGGTCTCTGAAGAAGAGGTGGCACGCTGTGGCAGCCGGCTGCCAGCTCGTCAGCTATCATAGGCCCGACTGAGGCGAAATGGCGATTGAAGTCAGCTCGGTCCATCGGCATATCCTCGGCGCCACCACCTCCCCCTCTCGTGGGTCGAAGGGCGAACTCACGGATCCCGCGCCAGAAACTCGCACGATCAGACAGCATGGTCGCGCACAGAAAGTCGCGTTTCGCCTGGGCACAGCAACTCTTAGCCCGGTTTCGGAGCCGTCGATAATCGATAAGGGCGGTACCTGTGCCATTCCCGGTAGGCCCGGTCGCGCTCAAGCATTACACTGCCCAGCTCGTGGTTGCCCTCCAGCCACGGGCAGCGTGGGCGACGTGGGGTTACAGTTTTCAGGGGACAGTGCACATCGATGGCAGACGACCATACGCGCATAAACGCCTCCAACTTTCCCTCGATGTCGGCGGCCCGGTATAACGGGTCCCAGTCTGACAGCAGCAGATGTAAACTGAGCGCGTCCCAATCTACTTTGCGTCAGGGGCGAGCTCGGAAAGGAGTAGGACGCGAGTGCTGACGCCTGAAGGGCGCGCGAAGAATGGTGGTGAGGTGGTCTGCAATCGGTACCGGTGGCACCGAGACGGCGCTCTCCAGATCCGGCATACTGGTGATTATATGGTCAAGGAGTGTGGCGGTCGGCTCCAGATGGGTGGGAGTGACAACAAGTTGACAAAGGTTTAAATCATTTAAAATTGACATATAGCGGCGCACAGGCATTGACATTATGAGTGTCACACCTTTCCAGTGCCACCAGCATCACCATGGTTACGCCTCGTCACCGTTGGCGCGTGCAAAAGTGGTTCCCATGCAATAGGCACCGTAAGGCTATCTTTAGGGCGATATTGTGCAAAACTGAACCATTAACTTGTTTTCCTTGTTTGGTACCAGCCATTGGTGTGTGCTAAACATCCACAAAGTGGGTTTCAGATTGAAATCCGGTGACAGGCGCTACAGCAAAAAATGCAGTGAACCTCCATTCCGGAGAAATTATGTTTTAGAAATGCTTGATATATATGCACAGATGCACACCACACCCCGACTCCACCACTTGTTATAAACGCTACAGATGCCCGCAACCGCCATACATCATCCAAGCGGTCGGCATCCATAAGGGGTGCAAGCTGCACACCCTCAGGGGAGAGGGTGCGATCATTTTCTCGCGAAGTCTTCTGGTTTCTGAAATTTTCGAGTTAGCGACACCAAACTTGGTGTCGAAACCAGAAGACTTCACGAGAAAATGGTCGCACCCTCTCCCCTGAAGGGGTGCTGCTTGCACCCCTTATGGATGCCGACCGCTTGGATGATGTATGGCGGTTGCGGGCATCTGTAGCGTTTATAAAAAGTGGTGGAGTCGGGGTGTGGTGTGCATCTGTGCATATATATCAAGCATTTCTAAAACATAATTTCTCCGGAATGGAGGTTCACTGCATTTTTTACTGTAGCGCCTGTCACCGGATTTCAATCTCAAACCCACTTTGTGGATGTTTAGCACACATCATTGGCTGGTTGTGACCAAACAAGGAAAAAATGTTAATGGTTCAGTTTTGCACAATATCGCCCTAAAGATAGCCTTACGGTGCCTATTGTATGGGGACCACTTTTGCACGCGCCACCGGTGACATGGCGTAACCATGGCGATGCTGGTGGCACTAAAGAGAGGTGTGACACTCATAATGTATGTGCCAAAAGTGTGTGGACGCGGTGCTTAGCGTTGTCAAAATACTCCCTCACTGGTAAGGATTTTAAGAAAGTGGAGGATATTGACCACAACAAGCATTAGCCGTTCCACCGCTTGCACCTTTCAACCTGTGCGGGCTAAACTGTGCATGCATATAGGTAACATAGTTACGCGTCACAGACACTTGTCTGTTTTGTGTTTGAGCCCTTTGTGTGGCCGCAGGATGAAACGAAAATAGGTCATTATAGCTAAAATATGTCAATACTGAAGTTTGCACGTGCATGGCACGTGCATGCGGGAGGTCATGTGGGTTCTTGTTACATATGCCGAATAAAAGGGATGTACCCCCACATGAATGCAAGGTGAAACTTTCGCCATCTACATCTGACAGCCATAAGCGGCCAGTTTTCTTTCAACATGGCTTATATCGCACCATGAAAGCACGTGCACTTTGCACCCCTGCTGCTCCCATTCCAGGTTGGGTGAGCCATCGCCACGCTGGTCAATGGTGGCCCCATTAATTCTTTTTAGAATGGTGGGACACAAGACTAGATTTGAGCCATGTCCAGGTCCCCTATGTAAAATTGGATATCTTGCTTCGCCTACTATGGTGTATGTGCCGGTGACTGGCGCACGTCTCAGCGTCAGAGTCAGCACCTTGCATTTAGTCGGGTTCAATGTCAGGCCCCATGTTGCGGACCAGCGACACAGGGAATCGATCTGACTCTGCATGAATCGAACATCTGAGGCTCTGTCGACTTTACAGTACATCTTTGCGTCGTCAGCGAACATCAAAGTGCTTGTCTGAACAGCTTCTGGTAAGTCATTGATAAGCAGGTAGATTCTTAAATTGGTCATAATTTGTCATGATGGTGAGCCACCATTATGGTGTAATGATAAACTTTTCTTGTCTGGGTGACACACTAACAGTAAAACAAAGAAAACTTGTTTGGGTGGGAGAAATAATTGCTCATTTCCAGCACAAGTAGGGATTAGAGTAGATTAGATGTCCAACAGCAGCAGGAATTCCACCTGTGTACAATCAAGTGGTGCATGGTCCATGGACATTGGACAAGGTCAACAGATTGATGACGTCACTGGATTCAGATCGCTAAGAAAGATAAGCTAACCTTTTTGCTCGAGTCCTGACCCCTCCATCTGATCGCGCAATGCCAGTCACCGGCAGAATTTGGTGGTAAAAGTTGAACGTTCCCTAACGGCTGGAGACCGGCCCTGCCCGCTGCACAGTGGGCGATAACGGCCTGCTAGCGCGACATGGGAAAAAAATGGCTATTTTATACGGCTCATTTTCAAGCAAAATGTCCATAGCATGAAAATATAACACCAATTCGCCAATAAATTTGCTTATTTGTATGCACCATATTTTCAAACACACTATTTATTGTTCAGCCGCCGATATTGCTATGGCGCGCCTCATTCTCATCGCATGGATATATGCTAATGTGAGAGGCGAAGAACGTTCCGTAGAGGCTTTGTGGTATTTTTCTTGAAAGTACAAATCATCAGCAGTCCGAAATACCAATATATGACCTTTTCATGTGAATTAACAATTTTATATTCTAACATTAAGCGAGGTATGTTATTTGAAGTGGCTGACCAACAGAATCAAAACTTGAGTTAATCCTACAATTTTCATTCCACGGTTCTCCGCTTTGATGAAGCATTTTTCTGCCTCGTTAGAGTGTATGCTTTGTGTCTATTAAAGAAACCTTGCGCATATTTTCGCTTTTTATTTTGGAGCTTATTGTATAGTGCACATCACTATTAACTCTGCGCCATTACAATGTCCAGATCTCTGATGTCCCTAGTTAACTGACCGTACAAAGGCATTTTTAAAGATAAAAAGTCTAAAGATAGCAAATGACAAGGCTACAAAATGGCTATATCGGATTTTCGAAATGTTTGTTTTGACCCCCAAAATTCCAAACACAAATTTTTGTAAAAAGATGCCCTCAAAATCAAACTTTTCAAACATTTTCCCAAAAACCGGAATATATCTTGGAGAACCACATATCGCCAATACCCAAACCAAATTTCAAAGTAATATCTTTGTTTTTTACTGACTTATGACTCCCTAAGTTTTCTGAGACAAACCAGTCTAGAAACATGCCTTTGTATTTATATTTATCAATTTCAAATTTTTACGTTATGTGAAATTTTGACCTTGATCTGAGCTGAGTTTGAACACTAACGTCACTTAAATGAGGTCAGATGGTAAAATGACTATCACTATCGAATTATACGTGTACAATAGCCCATAAAACATGTGTCGCATAACTTTTTCGTAGATTTTCTGCGCAAAGTGACCTTTTGTGACCTGACCTTGACCTTGTCTTTGCCATGAATCTCATTGTAGTTCATGCGGGATGTGTATTATACCTTTGGAGCATTTTGGTGATCATGGTCGCAATCAAAGGCTTTGGATGGAAAGTATGGCCCATAAACTCAAATGCCTCGATTTGACCTTTGACCCGACTTTGCCCTAATATGTGACCTCAGTTCCACAATTTCGAGTAAACTTAGATGCGAGTCACTGAAAGCTTTCGAATGCCGCCTTGTGCGTCTCGCTGCGATCATTGGTTCCGGAGATAACGAGGGGTGGGGGGCAATATTTGCCTCCCCGCCCCCGTCAATGCGGGTTAAACCCAGATAAAAGAAAGTGCATATTTTGAGCTCCCTGATTCATCAGCTATCGATTGATATGCTACATGTTCAAAACCGATGCCGTAAATTGAAGCAGAAACGCCGTGTCGCGCTAAAGGCTGTTTTCGCCCACTGTGCTCTGTCTTCATCTTGACCTTGACCGCGGCCGATGCTGCCGGCCGCAGATCATTTTTGCCAGGACCAAATAGCGAGCGCCGAAGCGTCTCGAACCCACCTTGTCAGGGTGGGTTAGATATGTAGTCGAACGCTCTCCCGACTGAGTTACACGGGTGGACAAAGACACGGATAACAGATGGCCAGTTTCAGCCAAATGACGACTATATGATTGCAATATCAAAGTCACGTGACCCTGCCGTTCCGTCCGATTGTAGACCGATTTCTTTGCTTAGTGTTTTGTCTAAAATTTTAGAAAAAGTAATTTGTACACAACTGACCGAGTTTTTAAACATCACAGGGCTTCTGCATTCATCCTAATATGCATACAGATCTCGCCATTCAACAGAGGACGCCGTGCTCGCCGCTGTCGAGCGCCTGGTCACCAACATCGACGAAGGCCTTGTATCGTCGGTAACGACGATGGACCTCTCGAAGGCGTTCGACAGCGTCGACCACGGCCTCCTCCTCACAAAATTGTCATGGTATGGTGTAAATGACGTGGACTGGTTTAGGGGTTATTTGAGCGGCCGAAGGCAGATGGTGCGTGGTGGACGGTTGACTTGTCCCGTGACTTGTGGTGTGCCCCAGGGCTCGATTATTGGTACAGTCTTGTTCATTTTGTTCTCAAACTATTTATATGGATATTTGACCCATGGCCGCCTCATCTCCTACGCTGACGACACCGTGCACGTTGACTGCGCGTCCCCTGACGGACCTGGTCTCGCCGGGCTAAAAATTAGACTGGAGCTCACCTTGCGTGAGCTCCAGTCTTGGTTTGATTCTAACTCTCTCAAAATGAACGCGAAGAAAACTGCTTTCATGCTTGTTGGCTCAAAGAAAAATTTGGCAAAAACGGAAAAATTTCGGTTTGAATTAAATGGTTCCGAGGTGCAGGCCTCGACCAGCATCAAAATCCTCGGCGTCGTGGTGGACCGTGGTCTGTCATGGGACGCGCATGTCTCGAGTGTCTCCAAAAATGTAACGGTATCCTCATCTCTCTGTACAAAGTTCGGCATTACTTCACCTCAGAAGCCCTTAAAATTATAATTCAGGCGTACGTGTTCCCACATATCACGTACTGCCTGTGCGTGTGGGGAGGGGCGACCAAGGGTCAACTGGTCAAAATCCAAAAACTGATAAACTTTGCCGCTCGTATCGTCACAGGACTCAAAAAGCATGCTCATATAACCCAGGCTCTAAATTCTTTAGGATGGCCGAAGATCGAGACCCTGGTGGCGCGCCGCGACGCCGTAAAGGTGTTTAAGGCGCTCAGAGAGGAGGGAGCGCCACCCGAGATACGCGCTATGTTCACCCCACGTGCCGCTGTTTCCACACGCGAGACGCGCGCCTCTGATCGAGGTAGCCTCCACCTGCACAAGTGCAGATTGACCGCCTCTCAGAAGGCTTTTTCGTATCGGGCTGCAGTTGTCTGGAACCGCCTGCCACCACAAGCTTGTGCCGCCCATTCATTGGATGGTTTTAAGACCGCTATGCGAAGTGTGATTTTACCGATGTAGAACCGATGTGAAGTGTACTCGTTTTTATCGTATTTTGTATATTATTTGTAACACTGACATGAAACCAGAATAGCCACCTCGTGGATGGTTTTTAATACACTGATTGATTGATTGATTGAATATGATTGATAAATCGAAATTAAACCCTGAGCTTTCCAATATGCTCGCTATGGGCAAAATACACAAAAATGACCAGAAATGACCACATGCCAGAGGGCGTGGGTTATTTCGCAGCAGGCTGGTGTTCAAATGAGACTGAAATTGCTCTTGACCAGGCTGAAGTGGACTAGAACTGGAAAGAGGCAGAACAATAGATGTCAAGACCAGTGTGTATTGCTTATTTATGTACTATAAGCGGTAGCTCAAAATAACCTTTTTGAAACTTGAATTGGATTGCCACATCCCAGCGGCCAGCAGTGGTGTATTTGTAAATAGGTGGACGGTGGTTCACAAATATACTGCCAGTAGAACAGAAAATAATGAAGAGCTGCAACGGAGATATAGATGGCTCTGCAGACATGGAGCCGGGAGGGATAGAACAGTACAAGACAACAGCTTTCCTATAATGCATTTAATTATGTTGTTAATGCTAGGCTTAGGTCATATGCAGCACCGTTTACGTCAGAGGAAACCAAAGGCAAACAGGACAGGTTTATAATGAAGGCCTCGCTCGCTAGTTCACCAGCCCCGAGTCCATCCCGCCCCAGAGATGGCGCATTGTTTATCCGTAGTAAGTCTAGAAAGCGGACATTTTCTCCCCCTGTAAGATAACAGCACTTTTCCATATTTGTGTATCTTGTTCGTTGTGAGCTACAATTCCTTCAGTCCTAAGGAACTGCTTTAACCCGCGACTTACTGGGGGGGGGGCTATTTTTTGCCCCCCCTCCCGTTATTTTGCAATAACTCCTAAACGAACACCGGTATCGTCACTAAATTTGCAGTACCTTCTCTAACATCAATTCTACACATGTTTGCAAAAGGAAAAATATGAGGTTATGATAGGTCAACCGGGAATGACGTCAGAGTGACGTCATGTTCTTGGGTTTTTGTTGCAAAATAATGGTTTGCGGAAAACGCTGTCAAAGGTACGATGTTTAAGATAAACTAAATTGTCTTACATCAAATTACTGAAAATAGACCAGGCTATCAAACTGCTATCTCGGATTTTTGAGTTTTTTTTATTCAAAATTTTGAGAAATCCAAATACATTTTTTTTAAACAAAATTTTCAAGAAAAAAAATCCGAATTATCAAAAAACCGGAATATATGTGATCGAGACGTGTTCGGTGAATAGGTGTACCAAATTTGAAGTCGATATCTTCAAAAATGACCGAGGCATGACCTTTAAATGACAAAAATCGACCACCTCTCACAGCATTACTATGCATAAAAAAATGAATTTCCATTTTTGCTTTTTACTTCTATTAATATGAAACAAACCATGTTCTAAGGTCATTGTTCGCGTTCTAGACGAAAAACAAACCCATAAACATGTGGTACAACGCCTAATGACCGTAATCTGCAGTTTGACCTCGTGACCTCGGATGACCTTGACCTGACCCAAGGTCATAAACAGCTTAGAAAGGTACTTAGAAGTGTCAGACACACGAATCATACCGATTTATCGACAGCCTATGCGTTTAAAGGGATTATACGTTTTTTTCCCAGAATAATTGAGTTACATAGTAAAACGTACTTATAAAGGTGGTAGAAGTCCCACGGTAGCCACATTTTTCTGGAAATGACCGCTTCTGCACGTAAGGACATTCCAAAGTGCGCGGTGATGCCACCGCGTATTTTCTGCAGGACCGGCTGAGGCAGAGCCAGTCATCTCTTCTATGCTAATAAAAACACCTCAAGTATTTAAGTAGTAATATTTCCGGTAAAATAAGCAATATTTGAAAGAAAATAAACTTGTTTTGTTCCAACGACAGCAGCAGTTACCTAGTTTTCCCATAAAATTCTATATTTTTCATGAATTTTCATGCCAAAAAATTAATACGCCACCACCAAATTCTCAACGCTAAAGGCCAGAGAAAAGAAAACCACAAAAACACAAAACCTCAACGAACAGTGTGTAGTAATACAAAGTCCCGTCAGTTTTGAATTGCATAATAATTTTGTGATTCAGTGTAGGACTTGCAGATAATTCAAAACTCTAAAATTTATCTTAAGATAAAAGTGGTTGACAGTAGTGCCGATCAAGTACTCGTTATCTGATACTAGTCTCAAAAACGCCCAAGTTTTAGCGCTGATAATTGCTGAAATAATGGACTAAATGAGCATTGAGGTCCCTGTTATATGTCTTAAACGTTTGTAAAGTTCATACAACTGGAAAGGAGTGCATTTACTTTCAGGACGGAAACACGTATAATCCCTTTAATATCGCAATTTTGCGCGACAATTCCATCCATCGAGACCTTTTGACACGGTCAAACATTTTATACTTGACCTGACCTGTGACGTCATCGGTGACCCTGAGGTCAACACTATTACGTTTCCCTCGATAAATTTCCCAGAGCTATCGAATGCCGTTTGAATTTTTACATTCGGCCCAGTAGTTCCGGAGATCCGAGGGGGGCAAAAAATAGCCCCCCCCCTGTAAGTCGCGTTATGAAATATACCCCAGTAACTCGCGGGTTAAAGGGACTGTCCCACCTTTTTGGAAGTTGTCGAATCACACTTAATTGTATGTCTTCATGTCAGGCGAGGTCTGCTGAACATGTTCGTGAACTTTTTTCTGAAAAAAATTGTTTATCTTGGAAGATATTCAACTTTTAGTTTTAAGCAGAAAGTTGTGTTGGTGACGTCATGTGATTTTTTTTTAATAATAGGGAAATCCCTTGTGCTGCCAAATGTATGGCACAATTTTTTGTCGACATCTATTGCGCAGAAAAAGCGAACCACCCGGTGTCTAGATTGGTTAGCACTATCAGCTGGAGTTGTTGCAGCAGTTGGCCGCCAGGGACCGCTAGTGAGCCAGGGTGTTATGACGTCGCAAGCAAATGGTACCACTTAATATTTATTAATTTATTTATAAATAAATAAATATTTAGCGTTAAATATTTAACTGGTACCATTTGCTTGCGACGTCATAACACCCTAGCTCACTAGCGGTCCCTGGCGGCCAACTGCTGCATCAACTCCTGCTGATAGTGCTAGCCTCTAGATTGCGAACCACTCGGGGATCGATAAATGAAAGACGAAAATATTCCAAGGCTGACCTTAAAACAAGTCGACTATCATTACCAGTTGGGTACAGAGAGACGACGCTGTCGGTTTAGAGGCCCTATTCAAATACACATGGGCCTTATTTTTACAGATGTCAATCAAACTCTAATATATTTTTGATTAGATCATTGTGATTGTTTTAACTGCTACCATACATCTAATGTTAAGGTGGGATGTCCCTTTAACCCTATTCCCTGCGGGGGCAGATTCTGACCCCCCCCCCCGGTAGTTTTTCACTTGCCGCTTCTAAACCGTTAGGCCTAGCGTCCTGAACCTTTGTGACTTTTCCCAAAATTGAATGGCGCGTGTTGTGTCAACATTTTGAAAAAAATCGGTCCAGCAGAGGTGGTTCCAGGCGGCCCCCAGTCAAGGGCATTGGCAGCTTCATGCTTTGGTGACGTCACCAAAGCGTGAAGTTTTATTTTTTCTCCCTTCATCAATGTTAACGCTATGGGAGGTTCAGTGATATTGAGCAAAATGCAATCTCGATTGAGCGATGAGTTAGCAGTGATAGGAAAAAAGTAAGCAAACCATACGAAAGCCACATCCATTGTCTTTTGATATCAGGGTCTGCTTTGCCTGTGGCTTGTACGGAAACATGTTAAATATGGTCTTATGTGAAAGGATGTTTCCCTTGCATGCGCACTGCCGGGGGCTGATTTCTTCCACCCTCCCCCTCAAGTTTGTTATGAATAGCGGAAAAACGGCCACGCGCAGCGCCACCAAAATTAGCACAGCTGTTTTAGCATCAATTATACACATGGTGCGGAATTCTTTACCTCGGATCATCCCAGGTCATGTCACCAGGTCAAGTCAAGTAACCCCACCTCCAAACATGTTTGCGGTCGTGCAACAGCCAAAGTGATTGACCGAACAGTCTGGAACTCATAGGATGTTATCAGGTCATAAGTACTTACAATTTGTTTGTCTCGAATTTGTCATACCGGTGACCTAAGGTCAGGTCGATTTCGTGACCTCCCCATTATAAGTCAATGAAAACACGTATACATCCATAGGAAATGGCTAAATTTGACCAGTTTTCACCATATCTGTGTCAACTACAAAACCCCATGTCACATTTATGTTCTTTGACCTCTACGAGGTCAACTCAGGTGACCCCCAGGTCACGTTTGGTTTTTCTTCCATAACTCTTTACCAAATCAAGATAGAGCAATGAGGTTTTCACCATTGCATTTGGCTTGTCGAGACAAATAATTTAATGTTAAAGTTGACCTAGACCTGATCTCAGGTCAGGTCAATTTTTGGATATAGCATAACTAGTTCATATAATATATTTTTTGATGCGTCTCGACGAGACAAACACAATGGTTTAATCGGTTTTTATTATACCATGCTTCTGTCAAAAGTTATTCTCAAAAAACAATTTGGCGATTTTTACAATGTTCAAATTCAATAAAATGACGTTATTTTAGGAAAAAAAGCCGCTTTGGTGATTTTGATACCTAATTTACCACAATTGCAATTAACAACGATTTACCTGGTGCTAAACATATTTTAACAAATTACATAAGAATAAGAATATACGCATACCAAAAGTGTTTCATAACATGTCACTTAAATAACAAATCAACCCTCATTTTATAATTGATTTACTGCAAGTCTCATAAGCGCCATATATGCCGATGAAGCGCTGCTACCATATGACCGTACCCGTTTGTCTAGTTATCCTGGTTCCAGGCTCCTGTTTTGGGGAGGTGTTACGAATGCGGTTTTGCGGCGCATACTTTCTTCGTGGTTTGCAGTGCAATAAATGCGTCAGAAACAATTGCAATGCAATATGCATCATAGATACTGGGATTGTACATATTTGTGGGGCAAAGGCGCACTCATGATAAAAAAATGGAAGGCGATATCTACCCTCAAATTAGGTCCAACTCCAAATTAGTAAGCTGATAAAAGCTTTGCGCATGGTCCCCCCATGTTTTTTTCCTGGATCCGCCTATGCGCAATATATCAGATTTAACCAATTACAGCATATCATGCCCACATGTGACGTTCATGTCGTCCCAAACAATCACGAACAGCACATATTTTTTTATCTCAGAAAATCCCCCCATTTTACATTCCCTGAATACGCCTATATTTTTTTTTGTCTTTTGATATATTAAACACCAGTACATTTGAAGCTCAAAAACGTTTGAGGCATGCAAATCGGTCGAGCCACATGGCCGCAATGACCTTTCAAAAACACCCAAAATTCTCATGTTTTCCCCCTGGCCCCCCATTTTTGAACAAAACAAAAATGTCGGGGTCCAAAAAGAGAGATCTTGTCATGACGCATCGAATGGCGTTTTCCCCATCGAAATAGACCGAGCAGTTCTCGAGATCTCTGGGGGGGGGGGCAGAATCTGCCCCCCCCCCCCCCCCCACGCAGGTTAACGTAATTCTGGCCGCCCGCAGGGAATAGGGTTAATCGCTGTCGGAGCAGGCCTTCTAAGGTAAAACCATCTCCCTCATCATCTGCATATATGTCGAGATATCGTACAGCTTCGCAAGCAATATAACCCAATTCACATCATGTGGAACGTTGTTGGCACGGAGCACAACAATGCACACTTATAATGCAACACGAGAAGCCTTTTGCACCGAGATATCACACAAATCACATTTACACCCAAATATGTAAACCGTGTCCACATAAACATACAGTGCCAGTGTTCACATTCGCACGCAGTTCTACCATTACTTTTTTGCGGTACAATCAGGTACCTTTAAGAATGACGAGCAGTACAAATATGTACACATGGGTTAACAGCCATTCCTTCACCGAACACGTTTCATTGCGCCACTCGGACGTGTTTCGCCAGTGGCCGCCCTGGACCCTTTTGCCGCCGCCGCCGCCGCCGCTGCCGCCGCCGCCGTCGCACGACGGCGCCTTCTGCCGCCGACAGCGCGCGGCGGCCCCGCGCAGAGTCTCCTCGAGGTCCGGCGCTCTGGCTGTCCGTGGTCCGTGGTCCGTCCGGTGCCGCCCGCCAGACTGTCTGTGTCCCGGGGACCCGTCTGACAGCAGGCCGCGCACCGCCCCGTCGTCTCTCCGTCTGC
>JAXIVJ010013000.1:22500-38582 GCA_036785665.1 Chirona hameri
ACAACTGCGACGCTCGGCTGGCGGTCACGTGATCTGGCAGGATTGGTGGAATTTAACAGGTGGCTACGTTACTGGAAAATCGTTCACACACGGGTCCTTGCATCAGCGCTGAACAGTGAAGGGCAATCATTGGAAGCACGAAACTGCACCCCTGTGAACTGTAGTATAATACACCATGCATGACACCAGGCGCTTTTAGACCCGTTTAGCGCCCATGAGCTGAGTTCGGGGGCCAAAGTCGAGAAGTGTGGGTAAGCTATCCCAAACTTTTCGCTTTGAGGCTGATTACTCGCTCGTCCTTCCGTGGTATATGGGAAAAATCTGAATTTGACCGGCCCAATCCGGCCCGGCCCGGCCCGTGGCGACGCTTTTGAGAAGCTAATATCTCTGCAGCAGCACGCCCGATTGACAAACGAGCTTCTTTGCTGAGTAGCCCCATCCAACCTACCCTGTTTGAGACCGGTGCCAACTCATGTGGGTGACTACTACTGCGCGTGGCGCGTGCCACGTGAGGGGCGTTGACAAATGTTGTATCGCAAAAATCCGCAACGGCTGGGCAGATTGTGTGCAAATTTGGTGTGTGGTTAGGGACCCCTCAGCCGCCACTTTCCCACAAGTCAGGGGTGGTGTGAATCTGCACGTGCACACCCCTATTCTATATCTCAGGAACGGCTGAGCCGATTGTGTTCAAATTTGGTGTGTGGTTAGGGACCTCTCAGCCGCCACTTTCCCACAAGTCAGGATGGGGTGCCTGTGCACGTGCGCACCTTTTTGTATCTCAGAAACTACTTGCCCGATCGAGTTGAAATTCACCATACATTTCCTTCGCGCTTGCTCGCTCATCGCCAACTACGGCGCCTTACCGGTATGTTATACTATGGTCATGTTTCCTTGTTTATCATCCACACAACACGTGTTTCAGCTTCAGCTGAGGGACCATTGGCTGGGGGGGGGGGGGCGTTTTTCGCCCTCCCCCCTGACGAATTTTCGCAATAGCTCAAAAACCAACAGCGCTATCGGCGTGAAATTTCGGGTACCTTCTACATACATGTTACGTCTTCTGTGTAAAAATGAAGCAATTTCGTCCCAAAAAAAACGAGATATAGCTAATTTAGTGACTACACTACACATGAGTTTGACGAAAAAATCAGCTAAACTTTAACAGACCGTACAAATGCTATATTTTGAGCAAAATGCAATCAAAAACCGTAAAAAGATCGAGAATGGCAAGGGCTACAAAATCATCGCAGCAAGCTTATGCCTGCAACAAGCTGATGCCTTAGAAGAATGGCCTCAGGACCCGGCGCGGGAGATGTTTAGCATCGAAACAGCGCCTCGGAAATGTAGCAGCAAAGCCAAATAATATGCAGGTATTTTACACACTGCCCAAACATAAAAAATTCAGTCCTGAGGCCATTCTAAAAAAAAACGAGCCATGACTCGATTTTATAAGATTTTGTATTTATAAGAATGGCCTCTAATCTCTTCATATTGAAAATTTGTTAGCGCTTAAACTGTAACTCTCTGTTCCCTGTCTCCACACATCACACGTGGTGTAACTCTGTACCCTGTCTCCACACGTCACACAGGGTGTAACTCTCTGTTCCACTGTCTCCATAACGTCACACGGGGTGTAACTCTGTACCCTGTCTCCACACGTCACACAGGGTGTAACTCTCTGTTCCACTGTCTCCATAACGTCACACGGGGTGTAACTCTGTTCCCTGTCGCCACACGTCACACGGGGTGTAACTATGTGTTCCCGTACTCCACACGTCACACGGGGTGTAACTCTGTGTTCCCTGTCTCCACACGTCACACGGGGTGTAACTCTGTGTTCCCGTACTCCACACGTCACACAGGGTGTAACTCTCTGTTCCCTGTCTCCACACGCCACACAGGGTGTAACTCTCTGTTCCCTGTCTCCATAACGTCACACGGGGTGTAACTCTGTTCCCTGTCTCCACACGTCACACGGGGTGTAACTCTGTGTTCCCGTACTCCACACGTCACACAGGGTGTAACTCTGTTCCCTGTCTCCATAACGTCACTCGGGGTGTAACTCTCTGTTCCCTGTCTCCACACGCCACACGGGGTGTAACTCTGTTCCCTGTCTCCACACGTCACACAGGGTGTAACTCTCTGTTCCCTGTCTCCACACGTCACACGGGGTGTAACTCTGTGTTCCCTGTCTCCACACGCCACACAGGGTGTAACTCTCTGTTCCCTGTCTCCATAACGTCACACGGGGTGTAACTCTGTGTCCCCGTACTCTACATGCCACACGGGGTGTAACTCTCTGTTCCCTGTCTCCACACGTCACACAGGGTGTAACTATGTGTTCCCGTACTCCACACGTCACTCGGGGTGTAACTCTGTTGCACTGTCTCCATAACGTCACACGGGGTGTAACTCTGTTCCCTGTCTCCACACGTCGCACAGGGTGTAACTCTCTGTTCCCTTTATCCACACGTCACTCGGGGTGTAACTGTGTTCCCTGTCTCCACACGTCACACGGGGTGTAACTGTGTTTCCGTACTCCACACGTCACTCGGGGTGTAACTCGGTTCCCTGTCTCCACACGTCACACGGGGTGTAACTCTGTTCCCTGTCTCCACACGTCACACAGGGTGTAACTCTCTGTTCCCGTACTCCACACGTCACACGGGGTGTAACTCTGTGTTCCCGTACTCTACACGTCACACAGGGTGTAACTCTGTTCCCTGTCTCCACACGTCACACGGGGTGTAACTCTGTGTCCCCGTACTCCACACGTCACACGGGGTGTAACTCTGTGTCCCCGTACTCCACACGTCACACGGGGTGTAACTCTGTTCCCAGTCTCCACACGTCACACGGGGTGTAACTCTGTGTTCCCGTACTCCACACGTCACTCGGGGTGTAACTCTGTTCCCAGTCTCCACACGTCACACGGGGTGTAACTCTGTGTCCCCGTACGCCACACGTCACACGGTGTGTAACTCTGTGTCCCCGTACTCCACACGTCACACGGGGTGTAACTCTGTGTCCCCGTACTCCACATGTCACTCGGGGTGTAACTCTGTGTTCCCTGTCTCCACACGTCACACGGGGTGTAACTCTGTGTCCCCGTACTCCACACGTCACACGGGGTGTAACTCTGTGTCCCCGTACTCCACATGTCACTCGGGGTGTAACTCTGTGTCCCCGTACTCCACATGTCACTCGGGGTGTAACTCTGTGTTCCCTGTCTCCACACGTCACACGGGGTGTAACTCTGTGTCCCCGTACTCCACACGTCACACGGGGTGTAACTCTGTGTCCCCGTACTCCACATGTCACTCGGGGTGTAACTCTGTGTCCCCGTACTCCACATGTCACTCGGGGTGTAACTCTGTGTTCCCTGTCTCCACACGTCACACGGGGTGTAACTGTGTTTCCGTACTCCACACGTCACACGGGGTGTAACTCTGTGTCCCCGCGTCTCCAGACGGTGACGGTGTCCCCGCGTCTCCAGACGGTGACGATATGGCCTCTGAGCTGGAGAAACAGCGCAATGCTATGGAGGACGACTTTGGGAAGCGGCGAGCCAAGTTCAAGGAGATGTTTCTGCAAAAGGAAGGTCCGTTTTGTTTACGTATTCTGCATTTGACAAGTGTGTCTCGCGTGTTATCCTTTTCTTCATGTATGGGCGTCATATCACCGTAACAGTTGCGTGTCGCCCTGAAACCATCGAACCCCGCCACATCCTATGCATGCATCGTATATCATAGTTTGTATTGATACCATAGTGTTTAAAGTGTTTGACAAGACAAGTAACTGTATCGACTAGCAATGGCCGCTGAAGCTGATGCCGTCCGGACGTTTCGCCTGATGATACTGTCTCCTTGTCCCGTACCCTGCGTCTTCGTGCTGTTGGTAACGTCTGTGTCACGGCCGCTGCTGTTGGTAACGTCTCTGTGTCACGGCCGCTGTTGTTGGTAACGTCTCTGTGTCACGGCCGCTGCTGTTGGTAACGTCTCTGTGTCACGGCCGCTGCTGTTGGTAACGTCTCTGTGTCACGGCCGCTGCTGTTGGTAACGTCTCTCTGTCACGGCCGCTGATGTTGGTAACGTCTCTGTGTCGCGGCCGCTGCTGTTGGTAACGTCTCTGTGTCACGGCCGCTGCTGTTGGTAACGTCTCTGTGTCACGGCCGCTGCTGTTGGTAACGTCTCTGTGTCGCGGCCGCTGCTGTTGGTAACATCTGTGTCACGGCCGCTGCTGTTGGTAACGTCTCTGTGTCGCGGCCACTGCTGTTGGTAACGTCTCTGTGTCACGGCCGCTGCTGTTGGTAACGTCTCTGTGTCACGGCCGCTGCTGTTGGTAACATCTCTGTGTCACGGCCGCTGCTGTTGGTAACATCTCTGTGTCACGGCCGCTGCTGTTGGTAACGTCTCTGTGTCACGGCCGCTGCTGTTGGTAACGTCTCTGTGTTACGGCCGCTGCTGTTGGTAACATCTCTGTGTCACGGCCGCTGCTGTTGGTAGCATCTCTGTGTCACGGCCGCTGCTGTTGGTAACATCTCTGTGTCACGGCCGCTGCTGTTGGTAACGTCTCTGTGTCACGGCCGCTGCTGTTGGTAACGTCTCTGTGTCACGGCCGCTGCTGTTGGTAACGTCTCTGTGTCACGGCCGCTGCTGTTGGTAACGTCTCTGTGCCCTGTGCCTTCCTGTTGTTGGTAACGTTTCTGTGTCGCGGCCGCTGCTGTTGGTAACGTCTCTGTGTCGCGGCCGCTGCTGTTGGTAACATCTGTGTCACGGTCGCTGCTGTTGGTAACATCTCTGTGTCACTGCCGCTGCTGTTGGTAACGTCTCTGTGTCGCGGCCGCTGCTGTTGGTAACGTCTCTGTGTCGCGTCCGCTGCTGTTTGTAACGTCTCTGTGTCACGGCCGCTGCTGTTGGTAACGTCTCTGTGTCACGGCCGCTGCTGTTGGTAACATCTCTGTGTCACGGCCGCTGCTGTTGGTAACGTCTCTGTGTCGCGTCCGCTGCTGTTTGTAACGTCTCTGTGTCACGGCCGCTGCTTTTGGTAACGTCTCTGTGTCGCGGCCGCTGCTGTTGGTAACGTCTCTGTGTCGCGTCCGCTGCTGTTTGTAACGTCTCTGTGTCACGGCCGCTGCTGTTGGTAACGTCTCTGTGTCACGGCCGCTGCTGTTGGTAACGTCTCTGTGTCACGGCCGCTGCTGTTGGCAACGTCTCTGTGTCACGGCCGCTGCTGTTGGTAACATCTCTGTGTCGCGTCCGCTGCTGTTGGTAACGTCTCTGTGCCCTGTGCCTTCCTGTTGTTGGTAACGTCTCTGTGTCACGGCCGCTGCTGTTGGTAACGTCTCTGTGTCACGGCCGCTGCTGTTGGTAACGTCTCTGTGTCGCGGCCGCTGCTGTTGGTAACGCCCCTGTGTCACGGCCGCCGGTGCTGGTGCTGCAGAGGAGCTGAAGAGGGAGCAGCAGCGCGTGACTGATCTGCAGTGCCAGCTGGACGACTCGCGTACCCAGTTGGCCGTGACCGAGGTCACCTTCGAGAACCAGCTGGACGTGGAGAGGAGGAAGCACGCCGAGGAGATCGCCTCCATCCAGCACCTGGAGAAAGGTGGGCATACCTGGCCGGCCGGCTGCTGCCAAACCGGCTGTCTATCTTGTAATTCACTGTTTACTTATGCCTCCTCCTTTTCTTCGTGAGGTATTAAACGTGTCCTGTAGAATACAAAGAAAAAAGGCTGACTGGGGGGGGGGGGGGGGGGGGGGGGGAGGGGGAGGGGCAATAGTTTTCAATCCAATAGTTTGTGTTTTTGTTGATGTAATGCTAAATAATCTCGGGGGCGATATTTTTCGCCAGATTTTCAAAACAAGGGCGTGACTGTACACGTGTTGTTTGACGATAAAGCTGGCCTTGCAGTCGGTTCTTGGCACCGTTGCTACTGATACCCGTTGATATCTCAGAACTGAAAGTGTTGGCATTAGTGCGGTTAGTGCGGGCTGGATCTGCGCACCAATGAGTAGTGATCAGCACAGCCGGCCCTGCACGTCTGCTGCACGCCAACACTAATCCCATATTGACCCAGATCGACGTTTGCAAATTACACCTGTTGCGCTGGGGGTGTTTGTTCAGACAGTTCTCGAATGCTGCGTCATATCACTCGGCAAGGGCAAGGGAGAGTCCGGGCGCTTCCCGCTGCTGCCCTACTGGAGGCCGGTGTACGGAGTCTCTTCATAACACCGACTGTTGTCCTGACCATCTCTCCCGTCCCCTGTCCATCTCCCGTCCTGACCATCTCCCCTGTCCCGTGACCTCTCCCGTCCCCTGGCCATATCTCCCGTCCCCTGACCATCTCTCCCGTCCCCTGATCATCTCTCCCGTCCCCTGACCATCTCTGCCGTCCCCTGATCATCTCTCCCGTCCCCGGACCATATCTCCCGTCCCCTGATCATCTCTCCCGTCCCCTGGCCATCTCTCCCGTCCCCTCACTATCTCTCCCGTCCCCTGACCATCTCTCCCGTCCCCTGGCCATCTCCCCTGTCCCGTGACCTCTCCCGTCCTGGCCATCTCTCCCGTCCTGACCATCTCTCCCGTCCCCTGACCATCTATCCTCCCCTCACCATCTCTCCCGTCCCCTGACCATCTCTCCCGTCCCCTGACCATCTCTCCCGTCCCCTGACCATCTCTCCCGTCCCCTGACCATCTCTCCCGTCCCCTGACCATCTCTCCCGTCCCCTGATCATCTCTCCCGTCCCCGGACCATCTCTCCCGTCCCCGGACCATCTCTGCCGTCCCCTGATCATCTCTCCCGTCCCCTGGCCATCTCTCCCGTCCCCTCACCATCTCTCCCGTCCCCTCACCATCTCTCCCGTCCCCTGACCATCTCTCCCGTCCTCTGGCCATCTCTCCCGTCCCCTGACCATCTTCCGTCCCCTGACCATCTCTCACATCCTGACCATCTCTCCCGTCCCCTCACCATTTCTCCCGTCCCCTGACCATCTCTCCCGTCCCCTGACCATCTATCCTCCCCTGACCATCTATCCTCCCCTCACCATCTCTCCCGTCACCTGACCATCTCTCCCGTCCCCTGACCATCTCTCCCGTCCCCTGACCATCTCTCCCGTCCCCTGACCATCTCTCCCGTCCCCTGACCATCTATCCCGTCCCCTGACCATCTATCCCGTCCCCTGACCATCTCTCCCGTCCCCTGACAATATGTCCCGTCCCCTGACCATCTCTCCCGTCCCCTGACTATCTCTCCCGTCTCCTGACCATCTCTCCTCCCCTGACCATCTCTCCCGTCCCCTGACCATCTCTCCCGTCCCCGGACCATCTCTCCCGTCCCCTGACCATCTCTCCCGTCCCCTGACCATCTCTCCCGTCCCCTGACCATCTCTCCCGTCCCCTGACCATCTATCGTCCCCTGACCATCTCTCCCGTCCCCGGACCATCTCTCCCGTCCCCTGACCATCTCTCCCGTCCTCTGGCCATCTCTCCCGTCCCCTGACCATTTATCCCGTCCCCTGACCATCTCTGCCGTCCCCTGATCATCTCTCCCGTCCCCTGGCCATCTCTCCCGTCCCCTGACCATATATCCCGTCCCCTGACCATCTCTCCCGTCCCTTGACCATCTCTCCCGTCCCCGGACCATCTCTCCCGTCCCCTGACCATCTCTCCCGTCCTCTGGCCATCTCTCCCGTCCCCTCACCATCTCTCCCGTCCCCTGACCATCTCTCCCGTCCTCTGGCCATCTCTCCCGTCCCCTGACCATCTCTCCCGTCCCCTGACCATCTATCCCGTCCCCTGACCATCTCTCCCGTCCCCTGACCATCTCTCCCGTCCCCTGACCATCTCTCCCGTCCCCTGACCATCTCTCCCGTCCCCTGACAATATGTCCCGTCCCCTGACCATCTCTCCCGTCCCCTGACCATCTCTCCCGTCCCCTGACAATATGTCCCGTCCCCTGACCATTTATCCCGTCCCCTGACCATCTCTGCCGTCCCCTGATCATCTCTCCCGTCCCCTGGCCATCTCTCCCGTCCCCTGACCATATATCCCGTCCCCTGGCCATCTCTCCCGTCCCCTGACCATCTCTCCCGTCCCCTGACCATCTCTCCCGTCCCCTGACCATCTCTCCCGTCCCCTGACCATATATCCCGTCCCCTGACCATCTCTCCCGTCCCCTGACCATCTCTCCCGTCCCCTGACAATATGTCCCGTCCCCTGACCATCTCTCCCGTCCCCGGACCATCTATCGTCCCCTAACCATCTCTCCCGTCCCCTGACCATTTATCCCGTCCCCTGACCATCTCTCCCGTCCCCTGACCATCTCTCCCGTCCCCTGACCATCTCTCCCGTCCCCTGCCCATCTATCCTCCCCTGACCATCTCTCCCGTCCCCTGACCATCTCTCCCGTCCCCTGACCATCTCTCCCGTCCCCTGACCATTTATCCCGTCCCCTGACCATCTCTGCCGTCCCCTGATCATCTCTCCCGTCCCCTGGCCATCTCTCCCGTCCCCTGACCATCTCTCCCGTCCCCTGACCATCTCTCCCGTCCCCTGACCATCTCTCCCGTCCCCTGACCATTTATCCCGTCCCCTGACCATTTATCCCGTCCCCTGACCATCTCTCCCGTCCCCTGACCATCTCTAGCCGATCCCCGGCCCACATTGCATCCACCTGATTACCTCAGCCGGCTGGTTAACATGCAAATCACAAACTAGGGCGAAGGCCGACGCTGTATCATGCGCTATATCAAGCTTGCATCATAGCTGATCACTGGAGTGGACGTCCGACCATCGGACACGTCTGGGGCTCCTGGCAAGGCTGGCAAGGCTGGCAAGGCTGGCAAGGCTGGCAAGGCTGGCAAGGCTGGCAAGGCTGGCAAGGCTGGCAAGGCTGGCAAGGCTGGCAAGGCTGGCAATGGCATGTCCATGGCATGTCCATATATTGCTTCGAACCAATGCTCTCGGCGCCTCTGGAAAGGCTCTATTCGGTGGAAGCACGACGCTTAGTATTGTTGGTACTGCTCATAGGCGTAGGAACAGAGGGGGGGGGGGGCATTGCCCCCTTACTTTTCGTTTTTTTCCTTCTAAAATATTTTATTTTGCTGGGTGAGGAAAAACATTGATGGCAAAAGGTTCGTCAGGACGAGAAGAGCCAAATCTACAAATAAATATCTAGGGGAGTTGGTTTTATCTCAAGACGAGATCAAAGTTTCACTGCCCCCCCCCCCCCCCATTTGCGTGACGTTCCTACATCCCTGGTACTGCTTGTTATAGGAAGCTGTTGTCCGTTTAATACATCGTTCCTTGTAATAACGCGAACAAAATAATGTATTTCACGCAATACTACCGGATGTCAGCTGTGGTTCACGGTACCGGATGTCAGCTGTGGTACCGGATGTCCCCTGTGGTCCACAGTACCGGATGTCCCCTGTGGTCCACAGTACCGGATGTCCCCTGTGGTCCACAGTACCGGATGTCACCTGTGGTCCACAGTACCGGATGTCAGCTGTGGTTCACGGTACCGGATGTCAGCTGTGGTACCGGATGTCCCCTGTGGTCCACAGTACCGGATGTCACCTGTGGTCCACAGTACCGGATGTCAGCTGTGGTTCACAGTACCGGATATCAGCTGTTGTGTACGGTGCCGGATGTCAGCTGTGGTTCACAGTACCATTTGTCAGCTGTGGTCCACAGTACCGGATGTCAGCTGTGGTTCACGGTACCGGATGTCAGCTGTGGTCCACAGTACCGGATGTCAGCTGTGGTTCACGATACCGGATGTCAGCTGTGGTTCACAGTACCGGATGTCAGCTGTGGTTCACGGTACCGGATGTCAGCTGTGGTTCACGCTACCGGATATCAGCTGTGGTCCACAGTACCGGATGTCAGCTGTGGTTCACGGTACCGGATGTCAGCTGTGGTTCACGGTACCGGATGTCAGATGTGGTTCACGCTACCGGATGTCAGCTGTGGTTCACAGTACCGTATGTCAGCTGTGGTCCACAGTACCGGATGTCAGCTGTGGTCCACAGTACCGGATGTCAGCTGTGGTTCACAGTACCGGATGTCAGCTGTGGTCCACGGTACCGGATGTCAGCTGTGGTTCACAGTACCGGATGTCAGCTGTGGTCCACAGTACCGGATGTCAGCTGTGGTCCACGGTACCGGATGTCAGTTGTGGTCCACAGTACCGGATGTCAGCTGTGGTCCACGGTACCGGATGTCAGCTGTAGTCCACGGTACCGGATGTCAGCTGTGGTTCACAGTACCGGATGTCAGCTGTGGTTCACAGTACCGGATGTCAGCTGTGGTCCACAGTACCGGATGGTGTGGCGGGTGTTCCGCGCTGTGCGCTGGTCCGTGTCTCCGCCGGGCCGCCGCGTATTAAAGGTGGCTGCTCTGGCGTCTGACCGCCGGACGGACGGTCGTCGACCGACCTGACGTCACACCGCCTCACACGACGTCACACCGCCTCACACGACGTCACACCGCCTCACACGACGTCACACCGCCTCACACGACGTCATACCGCCTCACACGACGTCACACACAGCACCACACGGCGTCACACACAGCACCACCCGGCGTCACACCGCCTCACACGACGTCACACCGCCTCACACGACGTCACACACAGCACCACATATCGACATGCAGCGTCATATGCCGTCACACCGCCTCACACGACGTCACACACAGCACCACATAGCGACATGCAGCGTCGTATGCCGTCACACCGCATCGCACAGCGTCCCATGACGTCACACGGTGTCATATAATGTTACACACCGTCACACACCATCACACAATACCAGTGGCACAGCACCACACAGCTTCACACGGCGTTACACGGCGTCATGGTCGGCAGCGTTTAATGGCGTCACGGTTCACGGTTCGGTCGATGAACAGCCCAGTCGGCGACCTGTTGCTCGCTGCGCCAGCCAGCCGGCGCACAGTGTTTTAACTCGAGGTAAAAACTTGTCTAAAGTCGTAGCGTGAAAACTATGATAGGTAGAGCGACGGTTTTGGTGTGAAATTAAAGGCCTGGCAATGCTAATTAAAGGAAATAGTTCACCTTCAACATTAGTTTTAAACTGAGTAGCAGTTTTGTAGCCCGTGTTGAGAAACCCCTATCTGCAAGTTTTCTTGACTGAAAAGACTCCAGCCGAATATATTTGAGTTTTTGGCGAAGGAATGCGGTGCTGGCGAAAGAATGTTGTACTGGTTCTAGCCCGGGCAGAGGCTATACCATCAGCCAATCAGCTTGCAGCTGGTGCTAGCAAGCGAACCGCCGGCCGCCGGTTGGCACATCTCCAATGCGAATCTATCCTTACGCGACTACTTTCGAATCTGATTGGCTGAACCATTTGTTTTCATTCGCGTGACGTCAGGACTCTGACTCAGAGAGTATGCATATAGTTGTGATAAACAATAATAATTTACGGCCTTCTGTCCTGAATCGGCGCGATATAAGGTCATTTTTGACAATATAAAAAGAAATTGTATTAAAAATATAATCAAATAGTGTTTGGGAAAATTTTCCGAGGTGAACTATTTCCTTTAATCGGAGTGTAAACAAAATCACAATTGTCGTATATTTATAAATGATATTACCATTTGTGACTGACTTATGGCTTCTAAAGTATGGGTAACTCATGAATTAAGTTTTGTTTTGTTTTTAATGACCAGCTACGAACAAATTAATTTCACCGCTGTATTTGATAGGCAAAAACTGGTCCAGAAACATGCCTTTATTATTTATATTTATCAATTTCGAATTTTGACCTTATGTGACCTGACCTTGACCTGAGCTTGACACTTACTTCACGTAAATGAAGTCAGGTGGTAAAATGATTATCACTATCGAATTCTACGTCTAAAATAACCCATAGAACATGTGTTGCATGACTTTCGTAGATATTTTGCGCATAGTGACCTTTTGTGACCTGACCTTGACCTTGACTTTTGCCAACAATCTCACTTAAGCTGATTCGGGTTGTGTGTCATACCTTTGAGAGCACTTTAGGTGGTCATGGTCGCAATCGAAGGCTTTGGATGGAAAGTATGACCCATAAACTCAAATATCTCGATTTTGGCCTTTGACCTGACCGTGACCTGACATGTTACCTCAATTTCGAATGCCGCCTTGCGCGTTTCGCAGCGATCATTTTGTTCGGAAGATACCAGGGGGTGTTTAGCCCGCGAGTCACTGTTTTTTTTTTAGCCCCCCCCCCCCTTAGGAATATTAGGCATATCTCAAAAACCAATGACGATATCAACGCCAAACTTTCAGTACCTATCCGGGCATCATTTTGACACATTTTGAGGGGAAAATAAAATAAAATCGTCAGATTTTTTTTTATAGATATAGTGAATTTAGTGACGTCACTAAACCGATTTTGACACCAAAATCTGCTAAACTTTGCCAGGCCGTACAAATGCCGCATTTGAAGCAAAATGCAATCGAAAAACTCTAAAATGTAGAAAATTGCAAGGGCTACAAACCAGCTATCTCGAAATAAAAAAAGGCTTTTGATTCCAAATTAAAAAAAAACTTGTTTTGAAAAAATGCTCACAAAATCAAATTTTTCAAAGATATTGAAAAACAGAATATATGTCAGATAACGACATATGGGCAACTACCATACCAAATTTCAAAATGATATCATCTTTTTGACTGTCATGGCATATAAAGTATGGGTAAATCATGACGTCATATTTTGAAATTGCGTTTTTTGGCTTTTATTGACCGGATACAGACAAATAAATGCCAACACTGTTTTTTTGTAGATAAAACTGATATAGAAACATGCTTTTTTATTTCGATTCATCAATTTCAAATTTTGACCTTCAGTGACCTGAACTTGACCTGAACTTGACACTAACTTCACGTAAATGAAGTCAGGTGGTAAAATGACTACCACTATCGAATTATACGCATAAAAGCATCCATAAAACATGTGCTGCATGACTTTCGTAGATATTTTGTGTGTAGTGACCTTTTGTGACCTGACCTTGACCTTGATCTTTTCTAACAATCTCACTTTAGCTCATGTGGGATATGTATCATAACTTTGACAGCACTTTGGGTGATTATAGGCGCAATCGAAGGCCATGGATGGCAAGTATTGTCCATAAACTCAAATACCTCGATTTTGACATTTGACTTGACCGTGACCTGACATGTGACCTTAATTGATCTTTTAAGGTTGCGTTAGGCTTATCTCATTGAGCGCTTTCGAATTCCGCCTTGCGCGTCCCGCTCCGATCATTGGTTCTGAAGATACCAGGGGGGGCTAACCCCCCCCCCCCCCCCCCCCCAGTGAGTCGTGTTACAGAATATACCCCAGTGACTGCCGGGTTAACCCCGCGCCCCGTCCGCTGCCGGGCCGAGCCGACATCACGAACTTGAACAGGCTCTCAACAGTGCGGGTGCAGTCAGGCGCAGCTGAAATTTGCAAGACATGTAGATAATGAATTAGCCGATATTTTGCCAATGGTCTCATATCGAGCTCTAGCGAGCCATTTTTTGTAGCCTTCTGTCATCACAACCCAACTCTCCAAAAATTGTAACTTGTAATGCCTAACAGTTTCAAACAAAAATCAGTGAAAACCCAAACGAATCGTCAAAAACTACACATGAGAGAAAGAAGAGAAATGTCTGACCTACAATTTTATGCAAAATGATATCTGTTTGTTGTTGCCTTTCACCCATAATCAAACAGCGAATGTTTGATTATGATATATATAGATACTACGATTTCTGCATCTGCCC
Source organism: Chirona hameri (assembly GCA_036785665.1). Lineage (NCBI taxonomy): Eukaryota > Metazoa > Arthropoda > Thecostraca > Balanomorpha > Balanidae > Chirona > Chirona hameri. Next base: position 36,275 of record JAXIVJ010013000.1, read on the forward strand.
GCCAAATGCCGGCGCTGAAAGTCGGCTTCCTTTGCGGCCACTTGATCGTGTGAAAACGCATCCTCATTTTGTTTTGCATGGCCTTTTGTATGATGCATGGACATTTGTGAACACAAAGCCAACGGCGATTTGCGTTTTAAAAATAGTCGTTTTGTGAATTTTGGCCAGTTTTGACCTCTAGTTAAAACACTGTGCGGCGGGGCCGGGGGCGGGGACGGCCCGCGGCAGTGCAGTGCCGGCGGCGGCGGCGTTCGGTGTCCCGCGGCGGTCGACGCGGCTCGGATCGGTCGACCTTGTGTCGTCGCTGGTACAGATCGATCGGTGGCCGCGCACCTGAGCCGGCCCTGTGCCGCTCTATTGTGGTGTCGTGTAGTGTTGTGCCAGTCAGGCGTCCGACTGTGTTACTGAGCCTGGCGGGAGAGTCCAGACGGTCCGTCGGACGCCGGCTGTGTGCTGTGCTGACTACTGAGCCGGGCGGGAGAGTCCAGACGGTCCGCCGGACGCCGGCTGTGTGCTGTGCTGACTACTGAGTCGGGCGGGAGAGTCCAGACGGTCCGCCGGACGCCGGCTGTGTGCTGTGCTGACTACTGAGCCGGGCGGGAGAATCCAGACGGTCCGCCGGACGCCGGCTGTGTGCTGTGCTGACTACTGAGCCGGGCGGGAGAGTCCAGACGGTCCGCCGGACGCCGGCTGTGTGCTGTGCTGACTACTGAGCCGGGCGGGAGAGTCCAGACGGTCCGCCGGACGCACCAGTCTCTCAGTTCTCACGTGAGTGCGGCCGTTGTATAATGTGTATGACAGAGCCACCGCGGCTGGGCGGGCCGGCCGGTGCTGCACACTGCGCCACTGTGTCGCTGGTGCCCAGGCCGCGGGCAGGGCGCGTCGTGCCGCGTAAATACATCGGACAACTGATTTGCGCCAGGCGCTCGCTGCGCTGCGGCACTACCGGGGATGGTGGTTTTTGGGGTCTCGTAGACAACTGACGTTCGTTTTCCGGGTGTGGTAGGAACAATTGTTATAACATAATCGAACCTGACCTAACCTGTACAGTAATTACGGGGAATGGGGAAATCTGCCCCCTGACGGATTTTGTTTATATAACTCAAAAACTATAATATATGTCGTTATGAAGCTTACAGTACCTTATGCTGCATCAATTACACGTCTTTCTATAAAATTTCGCTGAAATTCATGTAGTACTTTGTGAGATAATGACGTTTTAATGCCGCAGCGCAGCGAGCGCCTGGCGTAAATAAGTTGTCCGATGTATATACGCCGTCGTGCCGGCCGCACCATGTCAACTCCGTCCCAGATGTGGCCAGAATGGCAAATTGTGAATTATCAAGCATTCTCTTGAAACCAACACGTTTTGATTAAGAACGCTTCGAAGCATAAGAAGCCATGTATCCTGTTGGTTTTGAGCGGTCTAAAAACTTCTGGTGTGGGCCCAAAGTATGACGTGGTTGCGACATTTGTTGGTATCTGGGCGATCACTGGTCGGATAAACGCTGTCACTAGCCGGAGGGCGCCGTCACTGGCCGGAGGGGTGCCATCACTGACGGGGGGGGGGGTGCCGTCACTAGCCGGAGGGGCGCCGGCACTGGCCGGAGGGGCGCCGTCACTGATCGGAGGGGCGCCGTCACTGGCCGGAGGGGCGCCATCACTAGCCGGAGGGGCGCCGTCACTGGTCGGAGGGGCGCCTGCACTGGCTGGAGGGGCGCCGTCACTAGTCGGAGGGGCGCCGTCGCTGGCCGGAGGGGCGCCGTCACTGACCGCAGGGGCGCCGTCACTAGCCGGAAGGGCGCCGTCACTAGCCGGAAGGGCGCCGTCACTGACCGGAGGAGCGCCGTCACTAGCCGGAGGGGCGCCGTCACTGGCCGGAGGGGCGCCGTCACGGTCCGGAGAGGGGCAGTCACTAGTCGGATGGACGCCGTCACTCGCCAGAGGGGGCGCGGTCACTGGCGGGAGAGGCGCCGTCACTGTCCGGAAGGGCGCCGTCACTGGTCGGAGCCCGGAGGGGCGCCACCACTCGCCGGAGGGGCGCCGTCACTCGCCGGAGGGGCGCCGTCACTGGCCGGAGGGGCGCCGTCACTGGTTGGAGGGGCGCCGTCGCTGGCCAGAGGGGCACCTTCACTGGCCAGAGGGGCGCCGTCGCTGTTCGGAGGGGCGCCGTCACTGGCCGGAGGGGCGCCATCACTGGCTGGAGGGGCGCCGTCACTGATCGGAGGGGCGTCAGCTTTGCATGGTCGCCCCGGGTCCAAAGGACCAGGTCATGCCCTGAATGACCGTATACTCTGTACGCCACTGG
>JAXIVJ010013001.1:0-38581 GCA_036785665.1 Chirona hameri
ATTATATATATATTATATATATCATATATATATATATATAATATATATATATATATATATATAATATATATATATATATATATATATATATATATATATATATATATATATATATATATATATATATATATATATATATATATATATATATATATATATATATATATATATATATATATATATATATATATATATATATATATATATATATATATATATATATATATATATATATATATATATATATATATATATATATATATATATATATATATATATATATATATATATATATATATATATATATATATATATATATATATATATATATATATATATATATATATATATATATATATATATATATATATATATATATATATATATATATATATATATATATATATATATATAGTATATATATATATATATATATATATATATATATATATAGATAGATAGATAGACAGATAGACAGATAGATAGATAGATAGATAGATAGATAGATAGATAGATAGATAGATAGATAGATAGATAGATAGATAGATAGATAGATAGATAGATAGATATATAGATAGATAGATAGATAGATAGATAGATAGATAGATAGATAGATAGATAGATAGATAGATAGATAGATAGATAGATAGATAGATAGATAGATAGATAGATAGATAGATAGATAGATAGATAGATAGATAGATAGATAGATAGATAGATAGATAGATAGATAGATATATAGATATATAGATAGATATATAGATAGATAGATAGATAGATAGATAGATATATAGATAGATAAATAGATAAATAGATAGATAGATAGATAGATAGATAGATAGATAGATAGATAGATAGATAGATAGATAGATAGATAGATAGATAGATAGATAGATAGATAGATAGATAGATAGATAGATAGATAGATAGATAGATAGATAGATAGATAGATAGATAGATAGATAGATAGATAGATAGATAGATAGATAGATAGATAGATAGATAGATAGATAGATAGATAGATAGATAGATAGATAGATAGATAGATAGATAGATAGATAGATAGATAGATAGATAGATAGATAGATAGATAGATAGATAGATAGATAGATAGATAGATAGATAGATAGATAGATAGATAGATAGATAGATAGATAGATAGATAGATAGATAGATAGATAGATAGATAGATAGATAGATAGATAGATAGATAGATAGATAGATAGATAGATAGATAGATAGATAGATAGATAGATAGATAGATAGATAGATAGATAGATAGATAGATAGATAGATAGATAGATAGATAGATAGATAGATAGATAGATAGATAGATAGATAGATAGATAGATAGATAGATAGATAGATAGATAGATAGATAGATAGATAGCCGCTCTCCGGCTGAAGGAGGCGGCTTTCCGGCGGCTGCGGAGAAATCCCGGTCCGCCGGTCCAGGCGGAGTTCGCGGACAAGAGACGTGCTTTTAAATCTGTATCTAGCTCTAAGTACTTTTAATATTTACGAAAGCTCACCGATGACCTTAAAACAAACCCAAAGCGCTCTTGGTCATTTTTGAAATGTATAATAAAGAAATCTAGCATATCGCCGGTGTTGTATACCTCGGACCGTGCTCTCGTTTCGGATGACTTGGATCGCGCGGACTCTCTGAACGAGGCATTTGCCGCCATGTTTACCGATCCGCTTGTGAAAAGCTACCCTGATGCACCGACATTCCCAATCCAGACAATGAGTCAGCTGCATGTATCTGAGGCTGCTGTGCGAGCTGCGCTGGCGATGGTTAGTCCCAATAAGGCATGCGGGACAGACGACATCAGTGCTCGCATTATCATCGAGTGCGCGGATGAATTAGTCATTCCGCTCACTAAGATATGTAACCTTTCGGCCATGTCTGGTGTCTTCCCTGAGAGATGGAAGCGGGCAAATATTATACCATTATACAAGAAAGGCGACAAAAAAGAGCCTTCAAACTACAGATCTATTTCCCTGCTTCCTCTCTTCGGGAAGGTATTGGAGCGTGTTGTGTTCGACGAGCTGTTTTATCATGTATCACCGGTTTTGAGCCAGCAGCAGCATGGTTTTATTCCTAGGCGTTCGTGCAGCACGAACATAAGTGTTTATCTTAAGCACGCGTGGGAGGCCGTATCGGACGGTTACCAGACGGACGTCATTTACACTGATTATTCGGCCGCTTTTCAGAGCGTCAACCATGCGCTTCTCATTCATAAGTTAAAACACTCCTACCATTTGAAGGAGCTCGCACTGAAATGGTTCGTCTCGTATCTGTCCGATAGACGCCAGAGAGTTATCGTCAACGGAAAAACCTCCGACTGGCAACCGGTTATCTCCGGTGTTCCAGAAGGATCACTGTTGGCTCCCCTTCTCTTTTCGATGTTTATTAACGATATACCGTGCCAAATAGAAACCGGCTGCCTTCTGTATGCCGATGATGTCAAAATTTTCCGTAAAATCACCACTCCATCTGACGGACTGTTGCTGCAGAGGGATCTTAGCCATCTGGCAGCGTGGTCCGTCAGGTGGGGACTGGCTCTCAACCCTGCAAAATGCAAATCGTTTACGATGACTCTCAGGCGTGCACCCGTCCAGACCAAGTATTTTATCGCTGGTACCGAGCTGGAACATGTGAGTAAGATCAGGGACCTGGGTGTAACGATGGACACCAAATTAACTTTCGCACCACATGTATCGGATACTGTCAGCAGGGCCAACCGTGCACTCGGCCTCCTTATCCGCTCTTTCCAAGTAGGTACCAGCAAGTCAAAATTCAACCGAAGCGCAGTACTGGCTGCGTACTTCGCGAATGTGCGATCGATTTTAGAATATTGCAGCGTGGTCCGGGCGGGGGCGGCCAACTCCCACAAGGTGCGGGTCGATCGAGTGCAGCACAAGTTCCTCATTTGGCTGCTAGCTCACACTTCCTCCGGACAAACGAATGATCTTTCTTATGGTAGCCTTCTGCTCCATTTCAAAATTCCATCTTTAGCACAACGCAGAGTGCAGCATGACATGCTCTTCCTGAGGAACATTATGCGGGGGAGAGTGGATTCTCAGGTTCTGCTCAACTCTTTTCCTCTGCACGTGCCGCCTCGATCGACCCGCACCCTCACCCTGTTCGCCGTGCCTCGAGCTCGAGTCAGAACTATCGAATCAGGGATGTTCTGCAGGATCCCTAAAGCCATGAATGTTTTCTTGACCAGTCATTTGAACGTAGACATCTTTCATGACAGTTTTGGCGTTTTTAGAGCTCTCGTGATCAGGTACGTTTTAACCGTATATTCATCATCACTTCGTTCATCATGTCATTCATCTTCTACTTTTATAACGACTTTAGGCTGTGATATATGTGTTGTGTTTCATGTCTTTTATCTTTTTGACTTCGCCTGTCAGTGGAGTATGACTCTGTTGGCGATGAAAGCAAATAAACAAATAAACAAATAGATAGATAGATAGATAGATAGATAGATAGATAGATAGATAGATAGATAGATATATAGATAGATAGATAGATAGATAGATAGATAGATATATAGATAGATATATATATTTAGATAGATAGATAGATAGATAGATAGATAGATAGATAGATATATATATATATATAGATAGATAGATATATATAGATATATAGATAGATAGATAGATAGATAGATAGATAGATAGATAGATAGATAGATAGATAGATAGATAGATAGATAGATAGATAGATAGATAGATAGATAGATAGATAGATAGATAGATAGATAGATAGATAGATAGATAGATAGATAGATAGATAGATAGATAGATAGATAGATATATATATATATATATATATATATATATATATGTATAGATAGATAGATAGATAGATAGATAGATAGATAGATAGATAGATAGATAGATAGATAGATAGATAGATAGATAGATAGATAGATAGATAGATAGATAGATAGATAGATAGATAGATAGATAGATAGATAGATAGATAGATAGATAGATAGATAGATAGATAGATATATAGATATATAGATAGATAGATAGATAGATATATAGATAGATAAATAGATAGATAGATAGATAGATAGATAGATAGATAGATAGATAGATAGATAGATAGATAGATAGATAGATAGATAGATAGATAGATAGATAGATAGATAGATAGATAGATAGATAGATAGATAGATATATATATAGATAGATAGATAGATAGATAGATGATAGATAGATAGATAGATAGATAGATAGATAGATAGATAGATAGATAGATAGATAGATAGATAGATAGATAGATAGATAGATAGATAGATAGATATATAGATAGATAGATAGATATATAGATAGATAGATATATAGATATGTATGTATGTATGTATGTATTTACGAGTGTATTTATGTATTTATGAGTTGTTATCTCAACGACCGTTGCCGACAAATGGTGCTCATTCATGTCAAATTTTCTACCGATTCTCGACGCACACGCCCCGCTGCGGGATGTCAGGATTCGCAACCCCACCGCGCTTCCAGTCTCCGACCAGACTCGGTCGCTCATGCCCCAGCGCCGCGCAACCCTGCGCCAGGCAGGCAGAGGGTCCCCTGAGTACCGAGAACTCAATCGAGCCGTCCGGTCCGCCATTCGCCGGGACAAACGTTTAGCAATAGGCCAGCGCATACGCGAACACGGCGTGCACACCGTCTGGCGGAACATGCGAGCCGTCATAGGCGACAAAAAGGCGGCGCAAAAGGTTCAGCCACAGGTACCCGCCAGGGGGCCGAAGACCTGAACGCGTATTTTGTGTCTGTGGGTCCCCGAGTCGCGGCAGAAATAGCCGCTGGTGGCGCGGCCCCGGCCCTTGCCTGCCGCCTTCCGCGAGTCGGTGCCTGCACATTATTCTTATCCCCTATTGACCTAGTCTCACTTACTCGAACCATCGCCACCATGCGTAATTCTCCAGCTCGCGGTGCGGACGGAATCCGTATCCGAGTCATCAAAGCCATCTTCCCTGCTATCGGTGACGTCATCCTCCACATCGTCAACTCCTCACTTACCCTGGCCGAATTCCCCGACTCCTGGAAACATTCCATCATTCACCCGATCCACAAGTCCGGCGACCCATCTGACCCATCAAATTTCCGTCCAATCTCAATCATTCCTGTCATCTCCAAAGTGGTAGAGCGAGTGGTGCAGAAGCAGCTCTACTCCTACCTATCCGACAATCATCTCCTCTCTACGTCCCAGCATGGTTTTAGACCCCATCACTCCACAGAAACCGCGCCACTGGGCCCCAGGGCCAGGGCCGATCCCTGAAAGACACCCATGGTGTTAGCGATAGGTCGAGAGGTCGCGGCGCCTGATGCCACGCTTTGGGTGTGTCAGTGGAGGTAAGAATGCAACCAAGTGGTGTCAACTCCATGCAGCTGCAACTTGTTTAGGAGTAGGTCGTGGTCGATGATCGATGACGTCAATAGCTTTACTTAGGTCGAGGAGGCAAAGTAGTGATATCTCCCCGCTATCGGTGGCGGAAAGCATACGATCGGTGATGGACAGTAGCGCGGTTTCTGTGGAGTGATGGGGTCGAAAACCGTTCTGGGAAGGAGAGAGGAGATGATTGTCGGATAGGTAGGAGCTTAGGAGGAGCTTAGGATAGGTAGGAGCTCACGTAGCTGCTTCTGCACCACCCGCTCTACCACTTTGGAGATGTCAGGAATGATTGAGATTGGACGGAAATGTGATGGGTCAGATGGGTCGCCGGGCTTGTGGATCGGGTGAATGATGGAATGTTTCCAGGAGTCGGGGAATTCGGCCAGGGTAAGTGAGGAGTCGACAATGTGAAGGATGACGTCACCGATAGCAGGGAGGATGGCTTTAATGACTCGGATACAGATTCCGTCCGCACTGCGAGCTGGAGAATTACGCATGGTGGCGATGGTTCGAGTAAGTGCGACTTGGTCAATAGGGGATAAGAATAATGTGCAGGCGCCGACTCACGGAAGGCGGCAGGCAATGGCCGGGGCCGCGCCACCTGCGGCTATTTCTGCCGCGACTCGGGGACCCACAGACACAAAATACGCGTTCAGGTCTTCGGCCCCCTGGCGGGTACCTGTGGCTGAACCTTTTGCGCCGCCATTTTGTCGCCTATGACGGCTCGCATGTTCCGCCAGACGGTGTGCACGCCTTGTTCGCGTATGCGATGGCCTATTGATAAACGTGTGTCCCGGCGAATGGCGGACCGGACGGCTCGATTGAGTTATCGGTACTCAGGGGACCCTCTGCCTGCCTGGCGCAGGGTTGCGCGGCGCTGGGCCATGAGCGACCGAGTCTGGTCGGAGACTGGAGGCGCGGTAGTGTGTGAATCCTGACATCCCGCAGCGGGGCGTGTGCGTCGAGAATCGGTAGAAAATTTGACATGAAGTAGCACCATTTGGCGGCAACGGTCGTTGAGATAAAAACTCCCCCCCCCATCAGTGGTTTGTAGGTCGCGAAGAAAGGCCCACCATCGATGCGGTTAAGACAGCGAGAGCGGGTGACGGTCGGTTTACGGCGAACATGGGGAATGTTCATGCTTACACGGATAAAGTTATGGGGGCTATAATTACAGTGAGCGGTGCGGCAGTCTAAAACAATGTCACGGCGCTGAACGATACAAACATCCAGTAGAGAGCCTGAGGCGTACGTGGAAGATGTCACTGATTGAAAGAGCGAGTAGTCGTGGAGAAACTCCTCTAAGCGCCTACGGCCAGGGTTATGACCAGCCTTCAAAAGGTCACGGTTCAGGTCACCGCAAATCACCGTGGACGCGGTCGGGCACTTTACGAATACCTGCTGCAGCTGGCACTCCAAGTCGTCAAAGTCCGCCTGCAGCGCGGTGACCGTGTGTCGGGGTGGGCGGTAGACACTACCGATCACGAGTTGGCGTCCTCGTTCCTGCTTGATGACGGGCCATAGGGACTCGAGCTTGCTGTCCGGGCTCTTATCGGTGGTGAGCTTGAGCGGAGATGCAGTGATGGTGTGTTTGGTGGCCAGAGCAACTCCACCCTACCCGCGGTTGTCGGGGCGGTCAGCACGGTGGAGGGTGTAGCCTGAGATGACGAGGAGTCTGGTTGGAGTGCTGGGCCGGAGCCATGTCTCGGAGATAGCGATGATATCGTAATCCAGACGATACAGGTCGTTGGCAAGGTCAAGGAGCTTGGGCTTCAGCGACTGGACGTTGATGGAGCCGATGCGGATGCCGTTACAGGTGTTGATGCGGATGTTGTTACAGGTGTTGCCGCCTCCTCTCCCCCTCCGTCCTCCCCCCCCGGCGCTGCGGCTGTCGACCACCGCTGCGCGGCTGCGCTCTCGGCGTGCCGGTCCGACCCGGCCGGGCCGGGCTGACATCACCGGTAGGCGGGGCCGCGCCACTGGCGGGAGGGGTCGGGCCGCTTGCGGGAGGGGAGTCTCGTCGGTCGACCATGACACCGAGCGGGGTGATGACGTCACCGCCCGGGGCGGGGCAGGTGAGGGGTGGCTGACGCGGCTCAGGCTGCAGTTTTAAAAAAAACTCTGGTGCGGCTCAGGTTCGGCGGGCCGGCCCGGGGGGGGGGGGGGGGGGGGCACAGCCGCCGCGAACATGAGCTCCGACGGCCGGGGCTCGCGGGCCGAACGCAGTGGTCCGGCAGGTCGTACCGGGCGCCTGGTGTTCGTGTCGGTTAAGAGCCACGAATGATGATGCTGGTGACGAAGCTGGTGATGGTGACACACGGGGTCGACGGGGTGTGCCATGTCGCCATGTCGTGGTGCATAGCGGCTGACTCACGGTTCCAAAGAAGACGATAGTGAAGTTGGTGGTGATGACGATGATGACTTGGCTGATCAGTGTGAACCCGTACTGACCGAGATACGATGTGTAGCACTGGCCAGACACTCATTGACACACTCCTCCAAGGCAAAGCGGGGTGGGGGAGGAGAGCCCGCGCTCGCGTCCGCTTACCGCGGCGCGCTCAGATAGATGATAGTTCAGTTCATATATTGGCGAATCATTTCACGCTGTGCTTTAGTGTTTGATCCGTTTACAAAATACCGTCAAGATGAGTACATAGAGGCATACACATACATCGGTCAAGAACGCTAGAGACTTTTCCCGTCGCATACTCCGGAAGGACACTAGTACATATGCCTAAATCAGACGCATAAATGTTAATACAGATGCAAATACAAATGCTAAACCGTCTTTGCACCAAAGATTAGATGTCAAATCACAGATGATTTGGTATAGCGGCGAGAAGATCTGGTAGCGTACGAGCAGCCGAGGCGGCTGCCGGCAGGTTGTTCCAGGACTGAGATGCACGGTATGAGAAAGTACTGCGAGCCAAGGAAAGCCGAAACGGAGGAAGCTGTAACTCGTCACTGGCTGTTGCGCGAGTAACTCGCTGCGACACGGCCGAACGTCGGACAAATAACGACTGGACAGCTTCCGGAGTGTTTGCATCATTCAAAGCCTTGAAGACTTTGATGCAGTGACGGTGTTTGACCAGGTCGTCAATTTTGCGCCAGCCAAGTTGATCTAAAATAGGTGAGATGTGGTCAAATTTTCGAGCACCTATCACTATCCGAGCCGCAAAATTTATTCGTTTTTGAATTCTGTGCAAGTGACAGGCTGCAGCTCCACCCCAGATTGAGAGACAGTAGATGATGTGGGGGAAACACGTGAGCATGAATAAGGATCTTGCAGGTCTCTGGTGTGAGGTGGTGACGAATTTGGGAAATTGAAAGAAGAATGGAGTTGCACTTTTTTTTAACAACATTTGATATATGCTCCTCCCAGGATAATGTATTGCCAAAAACCATTCCGAGCATCTTCATGGACGGGAGGAGACCAGGACGTGACCGGATATGTTGATTGAGCAGGAACTGGTGTTTTTTTTTAGAGACTGGGATGTGCCGACAAGAAGAAGAGTTGTTTTGGTAGGATTCATTTTTAATGAGATATATTTAAAGTAGGATTGGATAGACCTCAGTGTCTCCTCCTGGCGATATTTCAGAGCGCTGAGCTGGTCTGGAGGATAGGAGTCTAACAAGGAGGTATCATCGGCATATGATACTAAGCGTCCGTGAGGCAGGGAGGATGCAAGGTTGTTTGTGAAAATACTGAAGAGGACCGGGCCCGTTAAGGAACCTTGAGGAACGCCATGGGTCAGAGATAAGGAAAGGTTACCGCCTCTCACCATCTGCCGACGCTCGCCAAGGTAGCTCGCGAACCAGGAGCTGTCAATGCCGTACCATGCAAGTTTATCAAGCAAGAGTATGTGGTCAACGCTATCGAGGGCACGGCTCAGATCCACTGAAGTGGCCGCGACGATGCGCCCCTCATTCATCCTGCGTACCATCCAGTCAACGACATCGATAAGGGCATCTTCCGTGGAGTGACATTTGCGGTAGGCATATTGTGTGGAAGCCAGGATATTATTGCTAATAAAATATTCAGTAACCTGACGGCAAACGACCTTCTCGCAAATTTTTGACAAGACTGGTAATATAGAGATTGGCCTGAAACTATTGGCTTCCTCACGAGATCCAGATTTGAATAGCGGCTTTCCAAGCCGAAGGAAAAACATGCGTACTGATCGAGGAATTCACCAAGTGCAATACATGAGGTCCAATTACTGCAAAACACTTTCGCACGGCTGCTATGGGCAGGCCATCAAACCCAACAGCTTGGCTGGCAGACAGTTCACTGAGCGCGGCGGACAGTTCCGGAAGCGTAATCACACGAAATGTCAGCCCAGCTGTCGTCACGCAGGGTGGCCTGGAAGGGAGTGGAGGCGCAGCGCTGCCACCAGCTGCTATCTCAGCGGCGATTTTTGGCCCGACATTGGAAAAGTGTCTGTTAAATTCGTCCGCCTTTTCAGCGGATAACGAGGCAGGATTATTCCCACTCCCTTTCGGCCGCATGACAAATTATTTCACACCCTGCCAGAAAACATTACGATCGCGAGACATTTGAGCACATACATATTCTCTGTGACACGGCAAAGTGGCCCATGATCAGATTTCGAAGCCTGCGGCACTCCTTCTTATTTTCCCCACTCCCGTCTCTGCGCCACACAAGATTGGCCCTATCCCTACACCGCATTAATTCAAGAAGCGTCTCATCGTCCTGCACCCACGGACAGTGCTGCCGACGTTCGGTGTCACTGTTCTTAGCGGACAATGGGAACCGAGTACGCTCCACCAAAGTCGCATAAAACTACAGACTTTAGTATCGACATCCGTCCCTTCATAAACAGGATCCCAATTAAGATACAGTAGTTCCAAGCAAATCGCATCCCAGTTCGCTTTACACCATGACCTCGAAACTATTTTTTTTACTAATGCGAGGTCTAACCACAGGAAAGCTTATTACAGTAGTAAGGTGATCAGAAATTGGCTCTGTTGACAAGAAAACCGCCGAGTTCAGTCCGTCCACGTTGGTGATGATATGGTCCAGGAGGGTAGGATTCGGCTCCAGATGAGTAGGTTCCGTGACAAGTTGTTGCAGCTCCAGGTCGTTCAGCGCCGTCATGTACCGACGACAGATTGGTGTGTCCGGTCTGAGGAAGTCTATATTGACGTCCCCGAGACAGAACGTAGGTCGGCCCGCGGCCAGAGCGTCACGTAGCTGGTCGTGAATCTATATTACTATTTGATAAGCGTCTGTCTGTCTGTCTGTCTGTCTGTCTCTTCGGAACGAATCTAACACAGTAAAGCGGCAGTTATACATTGCAGTACCACATTGCTATAAGAACGTGATGTACGTGATTTTAAGGTTTTCAAACGAGTTTACGGATACTACTGAGTGGTGTAAAATTCATACATTTCCGACGCATTTGATACGATAGTTACAGACAGTTTTAGGTTGTGCAGTTTTGGGCGAAGATTTGTGCTATAGCTAACATAGGAGGTGTTAAGAAATATTTTACCGTAAAAAAAACAGTTTACGGATACGAGTTTTACATAGCTTAACTCCAGTCGAAAGCCAATCAGATCCGACCACGGATACTACAGTGCCACAACCGATGAGAAGCAAAATGCAATAAAAAAACGCCAAAAGATAGAAAATTGCAACGGCTAAGAACTGTCTTTCTCAGATTTTTGATATTTTAAGTTTTTGACCCCCAAAACTCAAAAAACATTTGTTTTGGGGGAAATGATCACAAAATCAAAATGTTCTAAAATATTCAACAAACCGGAAGATGTCAGAACCATACCTATGCAACTACCATGCCAAATTTCAAACTGATATATCTATTTTTGACTGACTTATGACATCTAAAGTATGGGTAACTTTTGACGTCATATTTTCAATTTGCGTTTTTTGGCTTTTATTGACTAGATACAGACAATAAATGCCATCACTGTATTTCTGAGACAAAACTGGTCTAGCAACATGGCTTTTTTGTTTAGATTTAACAATTTAAATTTTTGACCTTCGGTGACCTGAATTTGACCTGAAATTGATATTTACTTCACGTAAATGAAGTCAGGTGGTAAAATGACTATCACTATCGAATTATACGTGGACAATAACTCATAAAACATGTGTTACATGACTTTCGTAGATATTTTGAGCATAGTGACCTTTCGTGACTTGACCTTGACCTTGGCCAACAATCTAACTTTAGCTCATGCGGGATATATATCATACCTTTGGCAGCACTAAGGGTGAAACTGGTCGCAATCGAAGGATTTGGATGGAAAGTATGGCCCATAAACTCAAATACACCGATTTTGACCTTTGACCTGACCGTGACCTGACATTCGACCTCACTTTTCATTTTCGAGCATGCTTTATATTTGTCTCATTGAGAGCTTTCGATTGCCGCATTGCGCGTCTCGCTGCGATCATTGGTTCGGAAGATAACCAGGGGGTCCCCAGTCAATGGCGTTCTGTTGAGACCACAGTCAATGCCGGGTTAAAGGAAATAGTTCACCTTGAAATTTTTTACCCAACACGATTTGATTGTATTTTGTAATACAATTTATTTTTATATTGTCAAAAATGGCCTTATATCGCGCCGATTCAGGACAGAAGGCCGTAAATTTGTATTGTTTATAAAAAAAAACTATATGCATACTCTCTGAGTCAGAGTCCTGATGTCACGCGAATGTAAAACATGGTTCAGCCAATCAACTTCGAAAGTAGTCGCGTAAAGATAGACTCGCATTGGAGATGTGCCAACCGGCGGCCGGCGATTCGCTTACTAGCACCTGCTGCAAGCTGATTGGTTGATGGTATAGCCTTTGCCGGGGCTAGAACCAGTACAGCATTCTTTCGCCAGCACCGCATTCCTTCGCCAAAAACTCAAATATATTCGGCTGGAAGGTCTTTCCAGTCAAGAAAACTTGCAGATAGGGGTTTCCCAACGCGGGCTACAAAACTGCTATCCCAGTTTAAAACTAATGTTGAAGGTGAACTATTTCCTTTAACTATGCGACCGAAACAAGGTATTTCATTCCCCCTCGTTTGATTTGAACACCTTGGCTTTCCACATCCAAAGTGGCCCACCAGTTAAATTTCCTTACAGGAGGCCCCGGGCCGGAGGCAGCAGTTGCAGCGGCCAAGCGTGGCCAGCGGCTCTCAGCAGACTGGCAGGAGAGTCCTGCACCAGCCGGTCCCCAGCCGGCCAGGCCGCCATTGATTGGCCGTTGCGGTGACCTCAGACTGTGATGTCACCACAAGCCGCCAATGGGCGGCGTGCATCAGTGCTGTGCGGCGCAGTATCCACGGCCGGCCGGCACCAGCTGACGGCGGAGGCCCGCTCCTCTGACGTCAATCCATCGTTTGGGCCCCCTGGGGGCGTAAGCTGAACCTCCTCAGGGTCACCGACCCAATTGGAACTCGTGCATGGTGACTTGCAAGAGACCTCCAAATATGGAGTCTCTGGCACCATCTGTTTGACTTGTGAAGCCTCTTGAATGAAATTTGCCTTTTTGCATTTGACACTTGTCACGTGCCACGTGCCACCCCGAATGAGGCATGGCCAGAAAGCGACCAATGAGCTCTATCGGCACACCAAATTTTGCCTGGCTAGCTCAATATTCACAGGCAGTAGACGACCATATGTCCATGGCGTTTTACCCCCCTGAGGGGTTTATTTTTCCCCCCTCAGTATCGGCAGCCATTAATAGATTTTGGGTCGCTGTATCGCGCACGTGACCTGCGAGTATTAAGTCTGTGTCACTAACCGTGTGACCTGAGCAGGCGAAAAATAACAATATGTTGGCGCCCACTCTTTGGCACTGGGCACGTGACAAACGCCATCGATTTACCCGAAAATGGTACCATCATCTGTCCGCAGTATTGCCAAATCGAACGGTGCCACCCGCGTCAAAATCGGACCAGCTGTTTGGGCTCCACGGGCCAATATGCTCCGTTGGACAAACAGACACACACACACACACACACACACACACACACACACACACACACACACACACACACACACACACACACACACACACACACACACACACACACACACACACACACACACACACACACACACACACACACACACACACACACACACACACACACACACACACACACACACACACACACACACACACACACACACACACACACACACACACACACACACACACACACACACACACACACACACACACACACACACACACACACACACACACACACACACACACACACACACACACACACACACACACACACACACACACACACACACACACACACACACACACACACACAAGCTCCTCCCACTTTCCGAGCGACGGCCCGGTGGAAATCTTCGAACTCTGAACAACATGTAAACATGTTTCTCATCATTCTACGATTTTGAACTAGAGGCCGGCAATGCGATCGGGGCATTGCCTTGGTGCCAAAATCGTACGATAATTCCGTAGTTTGGACCCAGCCAGCCAGGCCACCGCTGACTGACCGTTACGGTGACCTCAGACTGTGACGTCACCACAAGCCGCCACTGGGTGGCGTGCCTCAGTGCTGTGCGGCACAGTATCCTGCTATGCGGTACAGTATCCACGGCCAGCCGGCACCAGCTGATGGCGGAGGCCCGCTCCTTCAAAATGGTAATTTGATTTTACCCCCTGGAGGGTTTATTTTGCCCCCCCCTCAGGATCGGAAGCCATTAATGGATTTTGGGCCGCTGTATCCTGCACGTGACCTGCGAGTATCAAGTCTGTGTCACCAACCGTGTGACCTGAGGAGACGACAATTAAACAAATGTTTGCGCCAACTTTTTGGCACTTGGCACGTACCACGTGCCATCTATTGACCCGCAAATGGCATCATCATCTGTGCCCCGTTTTGTCGCATCGGCCGGTGAGACCCGCGTCGAAATCGGCCCGGCCGTTTGCGCTCCACGTGCCAATATGCTCCGTTGGACACACACACACACACACACACACACACACACACACACACACACACACACACGCGCGCGCGCTCACACACACACACACACACACACACACACACACACACACACACACACACAAGCTCCTCCCACTTTCCGAGCGACGGCCCGGTGGAAATCTTCGAACTCCGAAGAACATATAAACATGTTTCTCATCGTTCCACGATTTTGAACTAGAGGCCGGCAATGCGATCGGAGCATTGCCTTGGGGTCAAAATCGTACGATAATTCCGTAGTTTGGCCCCAGCCGGCCAGGCCACCGCTGACTGGCCGTTGCGGTGACCTCAGACTGTGACGTCACCACAAGCCGCCACTGGGCGGCGTGCCGGCCGGCTCTCAGTGCTGTGCGGCGCAGTATCCTGCTATGCGGCACAGTATCCACGGCCGGCCGGCACCAGCCGACGGCGGAGGCCCGCTCCTTCAAAATGGTAACTTGGTTTTACCCCCGTGGAGTGTTTATTTTGCCCCCCTCAGTATCGGTAGCCATTAATAGATTTTGGGCCGCTGTATCGTGCACGTGACCTGCGAGTATCAAGTCTGTGTCACCAACCGTGTGACCTGAGCAGGCGAAAAATACACAAATGTTGGCGCCCACTTTTTGGCACTTGGCCAGTGCCACGTGCCATCGATTTGCCCGAAAATGGTACCATCATCTGTCCGCAGTGTTGCCAAATCGAACGGTGCCACCCGCGCCAAAATCGGACCAGCCGTTTGGGCTGCACGTGCCAATATGCTCCGTTGGACAGACACACACACACACACACACACACACACACACACACACACACACACACACACACACACACATACACACACGCACACACACACACACACACACACACACACACACACACACACACACACACACACACACACACACACACACAAGCTCCTCCCACTTTCCGAGCGACGGCCCGGTGGAAATCTTCGAACTCTGAAAAACATGTAAACATGTTTCTCATTTTTCTAGGTTTTGAACTAGTGCTAACCTGTTCGCTCCGCTGGGCGATTACTGGTGTCAAGTGGTGGTGCAAGCCAGTGATAGGCAATTAGGGATTGGTAACCCGTACTACCCGTGACACCTGTCGTACCTATAATACGTTTTTGTACCCATCATACACCTAAGGTACCCGTCAAAAACCTACGGTGCCCGACCTACACCCGTAGTACCCGTTGTGCCCTTGTGGAACACGTGATAAACCCGTTATAGCCGGCACTCACCCATTATACCCGTGGAACACCTATGACACCCGTTATACACCCGTTAAACCCGTGAAAACTCCACCCCGGCTTAGCGTATATGTTCATTGATATATGCCGTACCGTATGCCGATGCCATTCGTTTCGCAGTAATTCCGTGGTTGCTTCTCATTGGCTGTGGCACTGTAGTATCCGTGGTCGGATCTGATTGGCTTTCGACTGGCGTGAAGCGATGTAAAACTCGTATCCGTAAACTGTTTTTTTACGGTAAAATATTTCTTAACACCTCCTTCTATGTTAGTTACAGCACAAACCTTCGCCCACAACTGCACAACCTAAAACTGTCTGTAACTATCGTATCAAATGCGTCGGAAATGTACGAATTATACACCACTCGGTAGTATCCGTAAACTCGTTTAAAAACCTTAAAATCTCGTGCATCTCGTGCTTATCATCATCATCATCATCATCATTTTTATTGGGCGTCACACATACATATATAGTAAGGCGACAAAATTACAATCCGAGACCCCAATGAGTCAATCACTCAATGGCACCGTCCTAAAAATCGGTGTTGCAAAGCCCATTGCGGTATCAGTTTGCGGCGAAGCACATTTTTTTTAACCCGGACCGGCCTATAGCCATTTCCCGGGTTTGGGAAATTACTTCTGGCAATTTGCCAGGCAAGGAGTTACGTTAATCGGTTTATGTGAACCCGAGCAAGCAAGGGAATAGGGTAGCTATTTTACGTTAATTAATTACGTTAACCGGTTTATGTGAACCCGGAAAATGTATTGTTCAAAGTAAATATAATATCTAACATTACGTTAAGTATTTCGTTCAAGGTCAAATATAATATCTAGCATTACGTTAAGTATTTCGTTCAAGGTCAAAAATAAGTAAAACACGAGACACATACATACATATTTTTATTACATTTATGACAGGCCCAGGTCGATCTGGTCAGTGGTTGTGTGGGTGCTCGGAGTGTGCTCAACATAACTTCTACCGCGGCCGGTCCCGCGGGGGTGCAATTCTCTGCCGTCTAATGGTTTTGAATATACACTCCCGGGAACCGTGTGCAGCGAGTTATGTCGACGTGCATGGAGCACACTCCAGATCGGATCTGGTGTGCCAAAATCGGATCTAGTGTGGTAGTGTAGGTGCTCTGAGTGTGCTATAACTGCCGCGACACGGTCCTCAAGCGTGTGCAGCGAGTTATGTTGCAAGATCTGGCCTCTATCTCAGGTATTAAGAGCACACTCAGGATGTGTGTGTGTGTGTGTGTGTGTGTGTGATAGTGTTATTGTAGGTCAGTGCGATGCCGTGAGCGAGAGCCTAATCGCACTACCGGCCCTTGCACTGACCAAGGACCAAGCAATGAAGGCGTGGGGGTGTGATGGCAAGTGTTAGGTGATGCCTGTCGACCAGCTCCCTGGGCCTGGGAATAATACACTTGTACAGTGTCAGTGTTGATGGAGCCGTGGGGGTGCCGTCATTGCAACAACGGGAGACTGTTGCCAGTCTCCCTGGCTCCGGCGCCTCGGCGAGACCTGGTTGTGGGGTGTATTTAGCTGGGCGAAAAGTCCTGAATAATAAAAAACCCAGCGTCTAAGGCAAAGGGGAAAAAACCTGCGCGGTGGGCCAGAAATGCGCAGGGCCAAAAACCCCTGTTATATTTGTTTAGCTAAAAGTGTTTGGTAGAGATAATCTAAGAGGAGACCTATCAATTAGTTCTAATCGTGTTATATGAAGAAAATCATAAAGAAGTGTGATTAACTCGGGATGGGAGTCATGAAGAAAAAAAAGTTTGCGAATACTGCACCGCAGTGCATGGGACGGGGTGGATACTGCACCGCAGTGCAGCGGACACCGCACCGCAGCGCAGTGGAGTGGACACTGCACCGCAGCGCAGCGGCCACCCCGCCGCAGCGCAGCATCGGGATCTGTGATCAGGGGCGGGTGTTCAATTACTCGGCTTGGCAAGAGCGGAGTAAAGGGGGAGGAGCGTTACGTTAATAAATGAACAACGAATTCCAATGGAACCTTTCGTTGCGAGACTGATTTGGCAGGGAATCATGCCGCCGCCAACGCAAAACCGCACGTCAACCATCGGCGTCCCATCGCAGAAATCCCCCGCCAAATCAGCCACGCAACGAATAGAACCCTTCGCCGCTCGGCCGATCCAGCAGGGGACCCCCGCAACAAGACACCGGCAGCCAACACGCAACCCCCACGTCAGCAGCAAAGTAAAAAAGTTTGCGAATACTGCACCGCAGTGCATGGGACGGAGTGGATACTGCACCGCAGCGCAGCGGACACCGCACCGCAGCGCAGTGGACACCGCACCGCAGCGCAGAGCGGCCACCGCGCCGCAGCGCAGCATCGGGATCTGTGATCAGGGGCGGGTGTTCAATTACTCGGCTCTGGCAAGAGCGGAGTAAAGGGGGGAGGAGGGTTGGGAGGAGCGTTACGTTAATAAATGAACAACGAATTCCAATGGAACCTTTCGTTGCGAGACTGATTTGGCAGGGAATCATGCCGCCGCCAACGCAAAACCGCACATCAACCATCGGCGCCCCATCGCAGAAATCCCCCGCCAAATCAGCCACGCAACGAATAGAACCCTTCGCCGCGCGGCCGATCCAGCAGGGGACCCCCGCAACAAGACACCGGCAGCCAACACGCAACCCCCACGTCAGCAGCAACATGATTTAACAGGGAGTCAAAAATAACTTAATGAAGTATTTTATTGGATGTGATTTATTTTTTTGAACCGTCTCAGATTGCGGCGGTAGCGGTTACGCTCAGAAGAGCTGTGGGGGAGAGACTCTCCTGTCTCTTTGACCTTGAAGGCAAGGCAGGGCGGGAGAGTGGCCGGGATGGCGGGGAGGGGCATTCACATTCTAACCTTCACAAATATGCACTCGGTTATAAATGCTATGCGCAGACGCTCCCATGAGGCACTATACATATAACGAGCTACATAGCACTACAACAGAAGCATCACAAATGTGAGTCATGTGTCATGAGTCATTCGTCACCGTCATGAGTCATTCGTCACCGTCATGAGTCGGAGAATTTTACGAGATGATGGGCACGTGCTATCGAGTAGGAATCGGATCGTATCAACAGTTCCATCAGATACGGTGGGCTCGCGAATTAGACCCACATCAATGCTACCGGATGCTGCCTCCATTGTAATTTCAAACGTGTTATTTCCAAGGATGTGAGCTAGACCAAGGAAAGAACCCTCTAGCTCCGAGGGTGTGGTGGCAAGCACGGCAAGACCACGAATCATGATCTGCCTGAGTCGGTGCTCGGAATGAAACAAATGGGCCAAGCCACGCAGAATGAAACTTCTGAGTAACTCCTGCACTCTCGGCAAGTTAAGGGCGGTCATCAAAGCAGAATGATGCGCAAACGGCGGAAGCCCGAGGGCTGCTTTGATGTGACGTGATTGGAAGGTTTCGAGCTCATCGACATCGGCGGACCGCAAAGGAGTGACTACACATCCAAATAAGAGGGCTGGGACCACGATAGTGCGCCAAAGGAAAGCTTTATCTAAGGCTGACAAGTATTTACTAAGAATTCCAACAGGGGTTAAGCCATAAAAAGCTCCACGCGCACGCCTGACACGATGGTGTACGTGAGGAGTACCACGTAAATCTGAGCTGACAGCGACACCAAGGTGTTCTGTTTCAGCACGCACAGTGAGCTGCTGTCCCGATAGCCGCCAAATTGGGAGCTCAGCTAACAATTCCGCACCAAAGACGAGGCAATGGCTCTTAGTCTTTGATTTGTCAGGATGGATAAACTCTAGCCTCCAACCTTCCCCGAACTCTTCAACGATACACAGGAGATGACTGAGATTTTTGGCATTAGTGGAGACGAGCATTAAATCGTCTGCATAGCAGACTGCTGGAACATGGTAGCCGAGGAGCTCGGCGCCACGACCGCTCTGATCCAGAAGCTGTATCAGCGGTCGAAAAAATACGTTTGCCAACGCTGGGGAGATAATTGCGCCTTGTCTGGTACCACGATTAATGCGAAAGCTTTCGGAGCGATGCCCCGCAAAATCAACTAGGGCGGTCAGCTTACGATACCAAGACAAAAGCAGGCACCACGCACGAGTGCTGAGTAATTCAATTAAGCGGAAGAAAAGGTCATCATGCCAAATGCGATCAAAGCATTTTCTAGCATCTAAGTTGGCAGCGAAAACTGTGGAGCCTCTCCTTAAGTGCCACTGAGCAGTTTCGACGACCAAAAGAGAGGCTTCAGTCGTCCCACGTCGCTGAACAAATCCAAATGGCAAATCATGTGGGACAAATGATTTTTCAAGTTCATCCAAAATGACTATCTCTAGAAGCTTTGACAAAGTTGATGCTAACGAGATGGGTCTGTAATTGTCCAACTCATTCGGGTCAAGACCAGATTTCTTAAGGAGAGGCCTAACCACACTGCTTGAAAAAGATACGGGGACAGTCAAGTTGGCAAAACAAGCTGTGAGGAGACTGGCAATTGCCGCAAACAGTTCGGGCGATGATCCGTACAAAAGGTGCTCCGCCGTAACACGGTCTGCTCCGGGGGCCGAGCTACGTTTTAGTCGCAGTACCAGCTGGGCAACCTCCTGGGGTGTGACTACACGAGGGTCGCCGTCATCACACCCCGCCTCTAAACGAGCAGCGACGACATCCCGAACCCAAAGTTGATTTGGAGAGAGCTGGGCATCGTCATCCTGATGGATAATAGAGAAATGAGCGCCGAAAGTGTCTGCGCCTAAGGCACACTGTTCAGGCTGCACACCTCTTCGCGCGCGATTTACATGCCGCCAAAAAGAGCCTAGATTTCCACCCCGCCGGAGCCTATGCAAGAGACGAGCTTCATGGTTAATCTTTGCACGAGACGCGTGCTTCCGCTCACGTCTGTAAGCACGTCTAGCTTCGCGATAACAATTATGTACAATAGTATGCAACCGATAACCAGATTCAAGCCAAAGATAGTGCCAAAACCGGGCCCTATCCCGCGCCGCAGAAACACAAGGGTTCCACCAAGCTTTTGGTGGCCGCCTAGGTTTGGCACACCCGGAATCGCGCGCAGCGGCATGGATGCATGAGGTAATGAAAGTGTCTAAGTCAGCTAAGCCCACCGCATTATCGGTAGACATGGGTGGCGAAGCTGCTATGTATGACGACAGCAGTAACCTGTATCGCACATTCCATTCTTCGCAGTTCCATCTAAGGACATCAGGAATACCAGTAGGGACACAGTTAGTAGCAGGAGGGCTGGACGCGATATCCAAGCGCAATTTAAGCTTAAGTGTGGCAATGATCGGCAAGTGAGGACTTAGATTATCGGCCGATGGAGGAATTATCATACACTTAACCAAGGACGAGATGAGACAGTCCGGCACAGTGACGTGGTCAATGTGTGTAGAACCCCCCCCCCCCCTTCCGTAAGTAAAGGACTGTGCCTGAGGAAAACGGAACTCAGCCACCACCAGGCGATGATCATCTAGCAGCTTTTGCATACGAGCACTAAGCGGTGAGAAGCCATGCAGATGTTGCCAACGGGTCGGCCTCTGACCAATAGACATCCTCGGGAGCGCACAATTGAAATCACCCAGCAGGATGACAGGGGAGGAGGAGCGGTGAGCAGTGATCAAGGCATCCAGCTTACCAAGCAGCTGGGTATATATGTCTATGCTTAAGCCGGTCGAGTTCCAAAATGGCATGTAACAGCCAATTACTGTCAAACAGTGACCCACTTTATCACAGACAGTAATGCCGCATAGGCGGTCATCATCACAGGACACCTTGCGGTAGCGCAGCCCAGGGCGGCTACGACAGATCAGCGCCACCCCGCCATGCGGTCTACCAGCGCAAGCGCCAGGTGGGTGATCCATGGCAGATTCTTGCACACAGAAATAATCGGCCTGACAGTGATCATGAAGCAAACTCGGTAGCATGCACTGTTCTGAACAAGACAGCCACGTTTCAGACAAGAACAATAGATCACATTTTTCAAGAAGCATACCAACATAGGGAACAGCAGATAGAAATCCCTCACAATTGTAAGAGCCTATAGACATTGCATGGTGCTCAGTTGCCCCAAACCTGGACCGGCCGTGAGTTGTGGCGTGCTCCTGTCCGCCGGTCGCTCCCGTCTGGGTACCAGGGCACCCGGCTGTCTCGCTTGCGACCTCCGCTGCCCCCACCAAGGTGAGGCTGCTGCTTCTGGCGCCAGGATGCGGATGGGGCAGTCGATGATGACAGAAATGTCTGTCTGTGCGCCATCTCCTCTGTCCACGGGCGTACTCGCAGACCATACGGCCAGCTGGCTGGGTCCAGGATGCGAGAGCTGTTTGCAGAGTCGACCTCTATGCGGCAAGCCTTGGTTCCCGCAACGGCATCGCTGTACCTGGTCACTCGTAGAAGATTGTGCAGGTGCGTCACACGCGGCCAGATCATGTTGCGCACCTGCCCTTATATCAATGTGGTACTGCAATGTAGAACTGCCGCTTTACTGTGTTAAATTCGTTCCGGAGAGGCAGACAGACAGACGCTTATCAAATAGTAATATAGATTCCAAGAAATAAATTTATGATTTAGGCGATATTATCACTATTTAATAGTTATGGAAATATTTATTGAGCTCATAACAAGTTTATGATACAAAATTGGCCGTTTTTAAAGAAAATATGCGTCTAGAGTCCCTTCGTTCAGTTTAACATACCGTCTTACCAGTTACTACATCTGGCAGCGTCATGGATCACAGGTCGATCTGCGCATGCGCAGTGATGTGCCAGCATCGATTCGCCGCCGCTTCCAACCCGCGTGCCGCAAGGACGAAGCCAAGCTCCCTCCCCCACCCCAAAAAACAAAACAAAAAACGCACAGCCCGGCCGCCGGAACTGGATGCGGGAGCGAGACTATAGCGTCAAATAGCGTCAGACACGCCATAGAATCTTTCCGAATCTTTCTGAAAAGTTTTGAAAAGTTTCAGTCGGTGGAGATCACAACTGACTATCATACTTATCTTGCTTATTACCACCAAACCGCAATTTTTGCCAACATATTACATTCTTACCAGCATGTTACAAAATTCTGAGAGACATTTCTAGCCAAAAAAATCGCTTGTAAAAGTTGTGTAGTTAAGGAATGGATCGTCGAAACTTTTCAAAACATTTTAAAAAGCTTTGAAAAAGTTTCGCACAATAATCCTTCGTGAAAACGGCTATTATGAATAGTAAACAAAGATAATACAATAATAGCAGATAATAAATTATACATGGTACATCGATCACACATGACGGCATTTAGATTGCTTACAACTGATTTAGTGGCAGAGCGGACTCAGCGGCCTTGTGCACACAGTGGATTGTTTACACGATGACAGGGCATAAGCAACAGATTGGACCATCCATACCAACCGATTGTTGGTCGCCCAGCCGGCCGCCTCATACAGGGTGCACTCACGTGTCGTTAACTGCCACCGATCGGTTATCACCTTTTTGTCAGAGGCTTTTTGTTTGCTGCAGCTATTGGAAGCGTGGGAATAGGTCAACCTTGCGAGATGTGGTGAACACCAACACAAATTATAACCTTCTGCTAGCGTCTAATCAGCCAGGAGCAGCCATGATTTCAATGATTGTCATTCAATGGTTTTCTGTGCTGACAATGGTAAACATAATGCGTCGTTTAATGTTGATTTCATAAGTAGGCGCAGGTAGGCGAACCGCGTGAAAGTCAGACATTTGTATAATTCACAGCCATAATCTAAGCGTTGGTAGATTCCACTCCCAGGGTGCACTCTCGTGATAAACGTCAGTCAGTTTGGCACAGCACGACAGAGGATCGTGACACATCAGTATCGTGGGACCTCCTACAGTCCATTAGGCTTTGTCAGACACCTCCATCGCGTGCGATCATTATCCAGGCCCCCTGTTGTTGTACCGGGCCGGAGATAGTGGTGAGTATCGGCACCGTCGCCACTCCACCCAGTCTCGATATCCCGTCGGCCGTCACACAAGGGAAGTATGTCGTATATTCGCCTCTGCATCCAACCTGTCTGCACCCACCTCCCAGGCTAAGGGAGGATACGGGACATCTGTCGTCCTCCTCCACCACCAGTCCTCTCTACCCGTCCTCATCAACCGTCCTCAGCACACGTCCTCTCTACCCGTCCTCATCAACCGTCCTCAACACCAGTCCTCTCTACCCATCCTCATCAACCGTCCTCAGCACCAGTCCTCTCTACCCGTCCTCATCAACCGTCTTCAGCAGCAGTCCTCGCTACCCGTCCTCATCAACCGTCCTCAGCACCCGTTCTCAGCACTCGTCCTCATCAACCGTCCTCAGCACCAGTCCTCTCTACCCGTCCTCATCAACCGTCCTCAACACCCGTCCTCTCTACCCTCCTCATCAACCGTCCTCAGCATCAGTCCTCTCTACCCGTCCTCATCAACCGTCCTCAGCACCCGCTGTCAGCACTCGTTCTCTCTAACCGTCCTCACCACCCATCCTCACCACCCGTCCTCTAACCGTCCTTAACACCCGTCCTCACTACCCGTCCTCACCAACCGTCCTCACCACCCGTCCTCATCACCCGTCTTCACCAACCGTTCTCTAACTGTCTTCACCACACGTCCTCTAACCGTCCTCACCACCCGTCCTCTAACCGTCCTCACCACTCGTCCTCACCACCCGTCCTCACCAACCGTTCTCTAACATTCCTCATCACCCATCCTCACTTCCCGTCTTCTAACCGTCCTCACCACCCGTCCTCTAACCGTCCTCACCACGCGTCCCAATCCGTCATCACCAGCCGTCTTCTAACCGTCCTCTAACCGTCCTCTAATCGTCATCTAACCGTCCTCTAGCCGTCCTCACCACCCGTCCTCGAACCGTCCTCTAACCGTCCTCACCACCCGTCCTCTAACCGTCCGTCCTCACCAACCGTTACTCGACCGACCGAACCACCCCAGACTCCATCGTTGGTCCGTTTCGCCACTGTGCCGGTTTCGACCCGCTGTCGGCGTCGCGACCGAGATGCTCTCGATGCCGCAGTCTCGGGGACTGCCCAGCTCGTCCCGGCCCGTCCCGGCCCGTACCGACCCGTCCCGGCCCAGCCCGGCTCGGTCAGGGCGGGGCAGGGCGGGGCGGGCGGGGCGGAGCGGTGTCCAACCTTGACAGCGGGAGGCCCGAACGAAAGTAAAAGTGTCTCGGTCGGAGCGCGGGACTGCCGCGGGCTCCCCTAATGACTAATTACCTCATCTTGGAGCCGTATCTGGGTCGCCGGGGTTATGTGAGGCTCCATTGACGGGTGAGTGTCCTCACCGGGGTGCCGCGGGGTCCTCAGGGTCCTCAGGGTCCTCACAGGGTGTGCAGAGGATAGGAGTTACCCGGAGGTCGGTGATGGGACATTAGTGCAGTGTCTGGTGTATCTGGCCGCGATAGACGGGGCGAAACAAAGACAGATGCTGAACATATGGCGCGGTCATTGTGTTTGTGGCTGGAAATCACTCATTGGCTTCAGAGGCCCACTCCGGAGTTCCCTGGATAATGGATAGCCAATGGAGTGTAACATTGCGATTTTGCACGGAATTTAGTAGTTGAAGCATGACTTGTGCAACGCCTTTCTTTTACGCTAGTTTGTAAATGCAGTTTAATTAGCAGTTTATTTTCTTCTGCTTCCCGGAATAGAGTTTGTGGATGACAGAATCAATGATTTATGATGGTTTAGCTCATTAGCAATGCTAACAAAAGAATTCCAACCAATCGGAGCAATTTGAAATCATATGCGTTTAAGCATTTTAATATGAAACTGGGTATGAACTAGAAGCCGTTCCAGAACACTTATGAAGTTGTTTGGCATTCTCACACCCTAACCTTGCCCCAGTTTCTGTCCGATTGACGGCGAAACAATGCAGCATTCAACGTTGCAAACGCTTGTATATTCACATCGGCAACACACATCAAGACACACAATAAAGTTGCTGTTGCAATTACATGAGTCGCTCCACATGGGAGCACCGGCACACGCCCATAAAGACGTGATTGGGTGTGGAGCTCAGACAATGACTGAAACAGAGGGTGGTCAGCACTGAGATCGCTCCGCACTACTGCCAAGTAAAGGTTTTCACAAGACAGGACGCAGATAGGTCAGAGATGACTCTCCGCACTACTGCCAAGTAAAGGTCTTCACAAGACAGGACGCAGATAGGTCAGAGATGACTCTCCGCACTACTGCCAAGTAAAGGTCTTCACAAGACAGGACGCAGATAGGTCAGCACTGACATCTCTCCGCACTACTGCCAAGTAAAGGTCTTCACAAGACAGGACGCAGATAGGTCAGAGATGACTCTCCGCACTACTGCCAAGTAAAGGTCTTCACAAGACAGGACGCAGATAGGTCAGAGATGACTCTCCGCACTACTGCCAAGTAAAGGTCTTCACAAGACAGGACGCAGATAGGTCAGAGATGACTCTCCGCACTACTGCCAAGTAAAGGTCTTCACAAGACAGGACGCAGATAGGTCAGCACTGACATCTCTCCGCACTACTGCCAAGTAAAGGTCTTCACAAGACAGGACGCAGATAGGTCAGAGATGACTCTCCGCACTACTGCCAAGTAAAGGTCTTCACAAGACAGGACGCAGATAGGTCAGAGATGACTAATAAATAGCCGAGGCCGCCTACGACAGGCGCGACAGTTAGTTAGAACGGAAGCCACGGACCACTCCGTTGTTAGCGTCGGAGCCCTGCACGTTGAAGAAGCGTTGCGCGCCGACCGGCTGCGGCAGCTGGCGAGCCTGCTGTCCGAGCTGCTGTCCGAACTGCTGCCCGAACTGCTGCCCGAACTGCTGCCCGAACTGCTGAGGAGGCAGGAACGGCTGGGGCTGCCGTGCGGGCTGTGGCTGAGGCGCGAACTGCTGCTGGGGCACGAACTGCGCGCGCTGCTGCGGCACGAACTGCTGCTGCGGCAGGCGGGCGGCGAACTGCTGAGGCTGAGGCTGGGGCTGCGACAGCAGCTGGGGAGCCTGGCCGTCGAAACGGAAAGTGCTGGCGGGCAGACCGGCAGCGGCAGCCGGCTGGGCGGCGCGGGCCGGGGCGGCGGGCTGCACCGGGGCCTGGGCGCGGACGACGGTCCGAGGAGCGGTCCGGGGGGCGGTCCGGACGGCCGGAGCGGGGGCGGTGGCGGGTCTGCGCGTCTGCTGGCGGCCCTGCAGCAGCTCGGCCGGGATCGGATCGACGAACCCATCCTCATCCAGATCCTCGCTGTATCCGACCAGAGCGATGTCGATATCTCCGGGCGCCACCTGGCTGGTGGAAGCCAGCGGCGTGCCCGGCGGCGGCGCAGGGATCAGGTCCGAAGTCGGCACGAAACCGGCGCCTTTGCTGGCGTTGTAGTCGAACACCTGACGCACGCCGTTGGAGTCGACGTAGCCGTACTTGCCGGTGACCTCGCCGTTGGCAGCGCGCGTCTCCAGCTTGAACGAGCCGTCGGCCGCCTCGAAGCCGTACGTGTAGGAGCCGTCGTCGTTGAGGCTGTTGATCTGCTTCAGGATGGGCACCGGCGTGGTGGTGGTGGGGCGGTCCGTGACCTGGGCCGCGGCGGCACCGGCCAGCACCAGCAGCAAACACGCCTGTGGCTGCCGGGAGGGGAGTCAGCTGTCAGCGACCAGAAATGGCATCGGAGATGAACTGGGTTTGCATGGAAAGATATTCGATACAAATTCAAAGTGGTAATATATGATAATAGAAGTGCTAATAAAATAATAAAGTCATAGAACGAATAGATAATATACGTATAAGCACCTACTGTTGAAATAAAACAAACGATAATGCTAATAATTGAGACTAATTATAATAACTTACAATCCGCCTTTCATAGGGTGTTCACGACAATGTTGTGCAGCAATTTACGAAATCTATTTTGTGCCCACACGCATTTAACATTCAAAATCCGTTATTCATGAAATTGCAGAAACAATATATGCGATTATCAAAAATGGCAAATTTAATTATTAAATTACTGATCATCTTCGATGAAAACGCCGATATTACAATGCAAATTGAATATAACACCCTATCACGGCACATTGCTATCCGTTATTGCGCCATGACATCGCCCATCACTCGCAGCCTGTCCACCAAATCGTCCGCCCCGGCATCGTCCGCCCCGGCACTGCACGCTGACGCGCCGCCGACCAATCGCTGTCTGGCCGCCGCACACTCCACTACATCGCCCGGCACTCACGGCTCTCATCCTGCAGCTGTGTGGACTCGGGGCAGGAAGAAACGGGAGTGAATACCTGACCCAGACCGCGATCGGCTTTATAGTTCGCGCTGTAGCCTTGCGCCGTCAATGAGCTCACTGTCCCAAGGTCAATGGCCGGTCTGAGGTCACCACGGATGAAGACCGCCCACCCTGACCCCACCGGCCGCCGCCGCCCGCCGCCGCCGCACCCAGCCGACCGCCCACTCCCCGGACTGCGCCGGTGGGGTTCAGTGAGATGTTGTTCGCTGCCCTGCTCTGACCCGGTGACTCGAGCAGCCGCCGCCCACGACGCTGACGGTCACGTGACCCAGACGTGCGTCAGACGCGTGTCACGGGCGGGTGCTCACGGCCTCGTCACGTGATCACGGGGCGGACTTCCGCCGGGTGCTGGTCGGTGGTCGGCGCCACGCCCGAAGCTGCGGCCGCCGCCAGGCATATGGGAGAAAAGAGAAGGGAACGGAGATGATCCTCTGGGGATGGGGGACCATCCTCTAAGGAAGGAAGACAGAGCACATTCCTCCGGGGAAAGAGAGTGCTCCTCTGAGGACACGGGATGCTTCTCCAATGACATAGGATTCTTCACCGAGGATAAACAACCCGTCTCCAATTTCAGAGGACGCTAAAACTTCTTCGAGAACAGAGAGTGCTGCTCCGAGGACAAAGAATGCTCCTCCAAGGACGGAGCACGCTCTTCCGAGGACGGAGGACGCTCCTCCGAGGACGGAGGACGCTCCTCAGGGGACAGAGGGCGGAGCCGGCCGGGTTGGGTGACCCAGTTTATCGGGGCGCGGCTGGCCTCAATGCAGATGAGTCGCCCTCGCCTCAGGCTGGGTGGGTGGGGCGGGGTAGGGGAGGGTTGTGAAGGCTGCATGGACGTAGATAACGGGTGGACACAAAGTGACTGCTAATGATACATGAAATACTTACGGGTTGTCGTGGGCAGACGGTAAGCTGCGGCGAGGACACAGCTGTCGGAAGGGAGGATGGGTACACATGCGCATCCCGTAACACCAATAAACCACCAGATTATAGGTGGTTTATTGCTACTGTTGATAAGCCATGGCGGTTTTTAAGCGCACCGATCCTTAATGCAGAAAGTTGGTGCCTATACTTAAAAACCATCAACATGAGCAATTATGGCATGCGTAGGCACTCTTGATGAGCTTAACCATATTCCTTGAGGGGGGGATTCTGTCCCTCCCGGTGGTTTTTCGCATGCTGATCCTAAACTACTAGAGCTAGCGTCTTGAAATTTGATGAATTTGCCCAAAATTGAATGGTGCATGTCGTGTCAAAATTTTGAAAAATTATCACAGCAGAGGCGGTTCCAGGCTTCTGTTTTGGGGAGGGCGTTACGAATGCGGTTGTGCGGTGCACACTTCCTTCGTAGTCTGCGGTGCAATAAATGCGTCAGAAACATTTGAATTCCAATATGCATCATACATACAGGGATTGTACATATTTTGGTGCAGAGGCGCACTCAGGTACAAAAAAATGGAAGGCGATTCCCTCCCTCAAATTAGGTCCAACTTAGAATTAGTAAGATGATAAAAAGCGTTACGCGCATGGTGCCCTCCACGTTGTTTACCTGGATCCGCCTATGCGCAATATATTACATTTAACAAATTACAGCAAATAATATCCACATATGACGTTTATACCACCCCAAACAATCATGAACAGCACATATTTGTTCTCAGAAAATCCCCTCAATTTACACCCCCTGAATACGCCTATGATTTTTCATTTTGGTACTTGTCTTTTGATATGTTGAAGACCATTATATTACAAGATCAAAAACGTTTGTTGCATGGAAATCGGTCTAACCATATGAATACAATGATCAATCAAAAAACACCCCAAATTTGGGTATTTTTTTGCCCCCCGGTCCCCCATTTTTTAACAAAAAGAGAATTGCTGGATTAAACAAGAATGATCTTTTAATGAAAAATCGAATGGTTTTTGTCCCATAGAAATCTACCGAGCGGTTCTCGAGATCTGGGGGGGGGGGGGGGGGACAGAATCTGCCCCTCCCCGCACGTTAATGTAATTCTAACCGCCCGCAAGGCATAGGGTTAAAGGGAATAGGTCACCTTTAAAGGAAATAGTTCACCTTCAACATTAGTTTTAAACTGAGATAGCAGTTTTGTAGCCCGTGTTGGGAAACCTCTATCTGCAAGTTGTCTTGACTAAAAAGACTCTCCAGCCGAAAATATTTGAGTTTTTGACGAATGAATGCGGTGCTGGCGAAAGAATGTTGTACTGGTTTTAGCCCGGGCAGAGGCTATACCATCAGCCAATCAGCTTGCAGCTGGTGCTAGCAAGCGAACGCCGGCCGCCGGTTGGCACATCTCCAATGCGAGTCTATCTTTGCGCGACTACTTTCGAATCTCATTGGCTGAACCATTGTTTACATTCGCGTGACGTCAGGACTCTGACTCAGAGAGTATGCATATAGTTTTGATAAACAATAAAAATTTACGGCCTTCTGTCCTGAATCGGCGCCATATAAGGCCATTTTTGACAATATAAAATGAAATTGTATTAAAAATATAATCAAATCGTGTTGGGTAAAAAATTTCCAAGGTGAACTATTTCCTTTAATGGAGTTTTGAACTGAGATGCAGATTTGTAGAGCAGATCGAAACATGGGATGTTGTGAAATAATTACCTCGCTAGTCGCTACGCTAAGTAATTTCGACACAGGACTAGTGGGCCCCTTTTAGAAGACTCTGTTTCGGGGCGGTTTCGTGGCACTGGGCAGTCTTTCGTGGTACCCCGAAACCGACCCGAAACAGAGTCTTCTAAAAGGGGCCCACTAGTCAAAATCGGACCTTTCGGGTATATTGTAACACTCTCTGTCAGCGATTAAGAGGCATTCGGTAACAGGTCATTGCTCGTCTTTAAGACGAGCAATGACATGTTACCGAATGTTTTTTTTTTAACGTATCCACATATTTATTAACATGACATTTCACAAAGACATCATGCGGTGACATGACACATGCGACATCATGTGGTGACACACCACTCTCACATGACACATGCGACACCATGTGGTGACACACCACTCTCACATGACACATGCGACATCATGTGGTGACACACCACTCTCACATGACACATGCGACATCATGTGGTGACACACCGCTCTCACTTTACCCAGTCCTGAGAAAGGCGCCTGTCTGTGTGGCCCGTCTGGCCAAGCCGGGACGGCGCCATTAACATTGGCGAAACCATCCCGGCTCCGGGGAAGTCTAAGGGTTACCGCCCCGGCCGGGGAGGACTGGAGGGAGGATACCACCCCGGCGCTCCAGACGGGCCGCCGCCCCCACCCGCACCGCTTCGCGATAAAAAACGCGGCCACCCGCGACGCGGTGCCCCATGCCGCTGCCCGGGCGAGCGGCCCGCCAACCAGTTAGGTTGGCGGATCGCCCGCCCGGCCCTGCAAATAAATGAAAAGGCCGGTCTCAGGTTAGCCCGGTTGGGTTAGGGCGGGGTTCTTCCTTCAACAGACGATTTTTTCTTCATTATCCCACCTCAGACCGCAACAAAAGTATGTGTATCCACATTTCACACACGTACACAATCGTGGAATCTGTACATCATACCACCTAAACATCATGTAACCAGGCAGTCTTACTCCATCCCCTATTCTATCCCTCCCGACGGGCCGACAACTGTCATTGTGGAAGGGGCTCATCCGCATAGCTTTTTATGCGCTTCATAATATAGCTTCCCTACTGCAGTCTGTGTAACGTTACAACTATTACATTCTGTATTTGTGTGGAACTTAATGAAGTCCTGCATTACCTCTGTGTTCAATACATCATTTGCTGCTTTAGTCCTTACTTTACACCTATACACCTTACTTTACACCTTATACACCTTACTTTGGGACATGAGACAAACAAATGCATTAAGTATCTCTGTCGTTATTACAAAACGTACACAATGGACTGCTCTCCGTGAATTTGGCAACCAAAGTGTTTGTGGTCAGTATTCGATGCATGAGCCTATCCTGAAACCATAGCAGCGTCGTATTCTTTGTGCATGTGCCAAACCGTAGATAAAGTTCGGCCCACTCAAGGTTACGTCCTAATTCTCGATTCGATTTATCCTCTGATTTCAATCGATATCTATTCACCCCATGTTTACAGTCGAGCAAAATCCTATAATACATCGAACACCCTGTTTTTGGATTCAAAACAGCCTCCAATGCTGGCTGCATATTCGGACCTATCTCAAGAGGGGGCATCTGGCCATTATGCCGAATGCCTCTTATTCGCTAACGAAGGGTGTTACAACTTACAATATGGCCGAAAGCTACGATGTTTTTTTATTGTAGAGTAAGCCCTCTTTGTATTTAACCCTCGCCCGGGTAGGGGGGAATGCCACCCCCTCGTTTTTTTTCGAGAATAACTCGCGTAGTTTTCAACCAATTGCGATGAAACTTTCAGTACCCTACTTTTGAACAATTTGACACATAGTCGAAAAAATTGAACTTCTAACTCACATGATCCGTGACCTATGACCTGTTTCTCAAGGTCATGCCAGGCGCAACTGGCGTCCCGTAGTATCGATGCATGTAACTTGTTGTAACTTCAGGAGCATATGCACAGGTGTTTCCAGGTGACAGTTGTGGTATCCACTGACATTGTTACCTCGTTTGACCTTTTCAGAGGTCAACCGATGTCATTGACCTCCGATGACCTCCGATTTTTGTTTTTGCTTCTGGCGGTTTCTAGGACATTTTGTGACGCTGATTTCAAATCTGGGATCCATTTTACATAATTATATTCTCCACTGGGGTCATGCGATTATACAGGTCAACCGAGATCGAGATCAACTGTCACTGACCTCAGATGACCTGACATGACCTTTTTTAAATTTGGCAGTCTCTAGGACATTTTGTGACGCTGATTTCAAATTTGGCACCCGTTAAGCATTATGATATGCCTATTCACGTTTCTAGCTCACTTAAATTCAATTTATACGCATTTAAAATTTGATGACTTTTGGGTCATTAGCATGACCTCAGAGGTCACATAATGACCCAAGACCTTACAATATGGTATTAGAGGCTTCTTATTGTCACAAACAACACGCTCGTGTTTGAATCGAAGCTCTAGCTCAAATATGGTTGAAACGCTAAGGGGGGGGGGGGGGGGGGGGTCGTACCCACCCCTTTCTACCCGAACAGGTAGTGATTTTGCCCAACCCGGGCGAGAGTTAATATATATCACCCACTCCACATTATGTCATTTCACGGATCCAGATTACGTCCCCCGAAACCCCCAAATGCAGTGCAAGTGGCGATATTCTACTGCAAATGCCCTTAAAATATAGTATTGGCAAAAAACCCTGAAATATTCCAAAAGTAAAATAAAATATTTTTTAGAAATATCACCTTTTTATTTATTTCTCATATCACGAGATAAATAGTGAATATTTAATATGAAACAGAAAAATCATTTTTTTTGACGGGGAATGTGACATCATCCAAAAATCCAATTTCAAAATTTTGAAAATCTAAGATTATCAAAATGTTGCCCAGTTCATTTCTCTCACGACGATATGCCTATATGATGCATTATGTTCAGTGGTTTTGGAGCTACAGGCCTCCAAATATTACCCTGCAGCGTGACCTTGCAAAAATGCCCGAGGCTATATATCGATAACCGTTGACCTTAGGGATCTGACGATGCCACCATCGGCTTCAGGGCACAAGAGAACCCTATAGACAACATTTCGTAAAAATACAAAATGTGGTGGTGTGAACTTTGTTTTTTTTTTGGTCGATCGATCTGTCGTGGAATGCCCCAAATGTCACGCATTTGTTTTGTCGTCGAGCAGGGTACTGAAATAACCGTGTATGGTGGCAAACGTTCCCACGGACACGCGCGACGCTTTACTACATTATGAACATTTACATGGTTTAAACATACGGAGAATTAACCATGTTACAATGATGTAACGTTTCTCGTGTGTTATTGACACCGTAGGATTTAGTCCAACTTTCGCCCGGTGACAGCTACAGGCAGTGAATATACGCAGACCTGCGTGCTGTTTGACGATAATATGACTGAAAAACGTCACCTAGCCACTTCCTCTTTTGATTTCCATCACGTATGATGAAAATAATGTGCTGCTGAGGTCCAGGTTGCATCCAAGTAAGCCTAAGCCCGTGCTGCTTTCTATACAGATTGATCAGCACGTTTCATCTGGTTCTGCTATATATAGGTATAGGTATATATATATAGGTATAGGTAGGTATATAGGTACGCTTCTTGTTGAGTCCCGGCTCTATGTTGTCTGGCTAGAGTCCGGCTCTATGTTGTCTGGCTAGAGTCCGGCTCTATGTTGTCTGGCTAGAGTCCGGCTCTATGTTGTCTGGCTAGAGTCCGGCTCTATGTTGTCTGGCTAGAGTCCGGCTCTATGTTGTCTGGCTAGAGTCCGGCTCTATGTTGTCTGGCTAGAGTCCGGCTCTATGTTGTCTGGCTAGAGTCCGGCTCTATGTTGTCTGGCTAGAGTCCGGCTCTATGTTGTCTGGCTAGAGTCCGGCTCTATGTTGTCTGGCTAGAGTCCGGCTCTATGTTGTCTGGCTAGAGTCCGGCTCTATGTTGTCTGGCTAGAGTCCGGCTCTATGTTGTCTGGCTAGAGTCCGGCTCTATGTTGTCTGGCTAGAGTCCGGCTCTATGTTGTCTGGCTAGAGTTCGGCTCTATGTTGTCTGGCTAGAGTCCGGCTCTATGTTGTCTGGCTAGAGTCCGGCTCTATGTTGTCTAGCTAGAGTCCGGCTCTATGTTGTCTGGCTAGAGTCCGGCTCTATGTTGTCTGGCTAGAGTCCGGCTCTATGTTGTCTGGCTAGAGTCCGGCTCTATGTTGTCTGGCTAGAGTCCGGCTCTATGTTGTCTGGCGTCTATGTTGTAATCATAGGCGTAGGAACGGGGGGGAGCATGACCCCCCACTTTTCAGGCTGGGGGGGGGGGGGGGGCAGCAATGTTAAGTGCCCCCCACTTTTGAACGATTTCTCCTCCTCCGATCATTGATATTTGTTCGATATGAATGCTTTAAAGTTGCGAAAGTAATGATGAATTTACAACCCCACAACACCATAACCCATAAGTGTAAAAACGGGGGGGGGGGGAGGCAGGGAGGCGGCCAAGGCCCCACATTTTAGTGTGGGGATCCAACCACATGTAAAAACGGGGGGGGGGAGGCAGGGAGGCGGCCAAGGCCCCACATTTCAGTGTGGGGATCCAACCACATCAACTGCTCCCTACTTTTGAGCGATTTCTATTTCTTCAATCACTGATATTGGTTCGATATCAATGCATTTTAAGTTGGCAGAATAATAATTAATTAACAACTTCAAAATTATAGGCTGAAGGAACGGTAACTGAGGGGCCATGGTCTCTCACTTTTAGGCTGGGGGCCAACAATGATAACTGGCTCCTCACTTTTGAGCAACCTATGGCCCCCTCACATCGATCACTGCTATTGGTTTGAGATGAATACCTTGAAGTTGGGAGAATAACTATTAATTCACGACCTCGCGTAGGGAAGGGGGCAGGGTCATATGCCCCACTTTTTAGCCTCGGGGCCCCAAACAATGATAACTGGCCCCCTCACTTTTGAGCGATTTAACCCTCTTCGATCACTGATATTGGTTGGAGATGAATGCCTTAACCCTCGCCAATGCGGGATGTCCCTCCCCATCGTTTTTTTCTTATCCCTCCCCATCGTTTTTTTTTCTCAAAAATACCTCACGTAGTTTTCAACTTATTGCAATGAAACCTTCAGTATCCTACTTTTGAACAATTTTACACAAATTCTTAAAATTTGAAACTTCTACTCCCCATGACCTATGACCTGTTTCACAAGGTCATGTCAGGCGCAACTGGCGTCCCGTAGTATCGATGTTTGTAACTTGTGCAGTTTCCGAGTGTTTGTTGCTCAAGAGTATATGCACAGGTGTTAACAGGTGACATTTATGGCTACCGCTGAGATCGTGACCATATGTGACCTTTTCAGAGGTCAAACGAGGTCAATGACCTCCGATGACCTGAGCTGACTTTGTTTTGGGTCTGACAGTTTCTAGGGGATTTTGTGACGCTGATTTCAAATTTGACATCCATTTTATATTATGATATGTTCTACTGGGGTCATTCACTTTCACAGGTCACCGAGGTCACTGACTTTGGATGACCTGAGATGACCTATTTTGGATTTTGGTAGTTTCTAGGACATTTTGTGACGCTGATTTCAAGTTTGGCACCCATTTTTCATAGTTATATGCTCATTCACGATTCTAGCTCGATTGGAGTTCAATCTCTAGGCATTCACGACTTCGATGAAATCCGGGTCATTGCCATGATCTCAGGGGTCACCTAATGACCCAGGACCTTAAAATGGGGTATCAACGGCTTCCTCTCATCACAAGCAACAGGCTCGTTTTTTTTTCTCATCTAAGCGCTCTAGCTCAATTAGGGGCGAAACGCCAGGGGGGTACGCACGGTCACGTTGGTATAAGACGCTACACTGGCCAGGATTAAAACTGGGATAATAATGATTGATTCACAGCCTCGCAATCCTAGGCGTATGGAGGGGGGGGGGGGGGGCATATGCCCCACTTTTATCCTGGGGGTCCAACAATGATAACTGGCCCCCTCACTTTTGAGCGATTTCACTCTCTTCGATCACTGATATTTGTTCGAAATAAATGCTTTGAAGTTGGGAGAATAGCGATGAATTCATAACCATGCAATGCCATAAGCATACCAAATAACCGGGGGGGGGGGGGGGGCAAAGCTCCACGTTTTAGGTCGAGGGAGCCAACAATGTTAACTGCACCCCCACTTTTGAGCGATTGCTCTATCTTACATCGCTGATGTTGATTCGGTATGGGTGCCTTAAAGTTGTTATGATTACACCAAATTTTCAACCCTCAATATCAAAGCTCATAGACGTAGAAACTGGGACCAGGGGACCAGGGGGCTTTGCTTCGGCCATTAACGTTCGGAGAAAACTTTGATTTCACAAACCCACAATAAAATCACCCCCTTCCCCCACCTATTTGAACGATTTTTTATCTTCAATCACTGGCATCAGTTCAACTGGTTCGAGCTTTAAAGTTTGGAAAATATAATTTAATTTACAACCCCACACATAAGCGTAGTAGGCACCGGTGGGGCCGGGGAGGAATGGCCCACGCTTTCTAGGCTTGGGGATCCTTTGGAGCCGTTTCTCCCTCCTCGGTCGCTTGCTTTGGTTAAATATCCGTCCGATCGAGTGAAGTCCGCCCCGTAGCTCAGTCGGGAGAGCGCTATACTATAGAATGATCAGCCCCGCCCCCCGGCAACGTGGGTTCGAGTCGCTCCGGCGCTCGATATTTTGGTGCTAATGGGGATGATCTGTGGCAGGTGGCAGGAGGCATAAGTCAGTAATATATATATATATATATATATATATATATATATATATATATATATATATATATATATATATATATATATATATATATATATATATATATATATATATATATATATATATATATATATATATATATATATATATATATATATATATATATATATATATATATATATATATATATATATATATATATATATATATATATATATATATATATATATATATATATATATATATATATATATATATATATATATATATATATATATATATATATATATATATATATATATATATATATATATATATATATATATATATATATATATATATATATATATATATATATATATATATATATATATATATATATATATATATATATATATATATATATATATATATATATATATATATATATATATATATATATATATATATATATATATATATATATATATATATATATATATATATATATATATATATATATATATATATATATATATATATATATATATATATATATATATATATATATATATATATATATATATATATATATATAATATATATATATATATATATATATATATATATATATATATATAATATATATATATATATATATATATATATATATATATATATATATATATATATATATATATATATATATATATATATATATATATATATATATATATATATATATATATATATATATATATATATATATATATATATATATATATATATATATATATATATATATATATATATATATATATATATATATATATATATATATATATATATATATATATATATATATATATATATATATATATATATATATATATATATATATATATATATATATATATATATATATATATATATATATATATATATATATATATATATATATATATATATATATATATATATATATATATATATATATATATATATATATATATATATATATATATATATATATATATATATATATATATATATATATATATATATATATATATATATATATATATATATATATATATATATATATATATATATATATATATATATATATATTATATATATATATATATATATATATATATATATATATATATATATATATATATATATATATATATATATATATATATATATATATATATATATATATATATATAT
>JAXIVJ010013002.1:0-25000 GCA_036785665.1 Chirona hameri
GGTATGCTCTTGAGTGGTGGCAGTGCTCCTGAGTGGTCTTCATATGTGAAGAAAGAGCTGAACAGACGCAGCTATGGTATTGATCAGTAGGTGCCGACAGTAGGTGCCGACAGTAGGTGCCGACAGTAGGTGCCGACAGTAGGTGCCGATTTGAAAATAGAGAATCGACAAACCTTCGGAGCTTTGACCTCATTTTATGCTAAAAACACACAGTAATATAATTGATCAAGCCTGATAGGTTTCAGCGTTTCAGATTAAAAAAAAAATAATCTTGCTTTATCAAGAATGAAAAAAACAAACAATTTGTGTAGGTTTGTCAACCTAACTTGATGAAAAGTATCCCGGGTAGCGTCAGGAGCGTCCAGCTGACGTAGAGTGGTAGCCACTGGACAGATCATTGCCTTCCTCAGTGATTGTCTGTGCCGCTATATGGAGCATGGGAACTGGCAGAGGCAGCGGCCTTCCTGCTTCGAGTACAGTCATTAGCGGAGAGAAAATGAGCATGATCTGCTCAAGTGGACTGTGAAGCAAAATCACAAGCAAATAATTGTTTGTGGTCAATTACCGAGTCTGAATAGCCTCCTGACAACAATCCGGGCCAGGCAACAGTCCGGGCCAGACAACAGTCCGGGCCAGACAACAGTCCGGGCCAGACAACAGTCCGGGCTAGACAACAGTCCGGGCCAGACAACAGTCCGAGCCAAACAACAGTCCGGGCCAGACAACAGTCCGGGCCAAACAACAGTCCGGACCAGACAAGAGTCCGGGCCAGACAACAGTCCGGGCCAGACAACAGTCCGGGCCAGACAACAGTCCGGACCAGACAACAGTCCGGGCCAGACAACAGTCCGGGCCAGACAACAGTCCGGGCCAGTGCTATAGTGATGTGAATATAGAGGTGTGAGTGTGTGGTGTGGTGTGAATATAGAGGTGTGAGTGTGGGTGTGGGTGTGGTGTGGGTGGCTGGCTGGCTGGCTGGCTGGCTGGCTGGCTGGCTGGCTGGCTGGCTGGCTCTGGCTGGCTGGCTGGCTGGCTGGCTGGCTGGCTGGCTGCTGGCTGGCTGGCTGGCTGGCTGGCTGGCTGTCTGGCTGGCTGGCTGTCTGGCTGTCTGGCTGTCTGGCTGTCTGGCTGTCTGGCTGTCTGGCTGTCTGGCTGTCTGGCTGTCTGGGCTGTCTGGCTTTCTGGCTGTCTGTCTGGCTGTCTGTCTGGCTGTCTGGCTGTCTGGCTGTCTGGCTGTCTGGCTGTCTGGCTGTCTGGCTGTCTGGCTGTCTGGCTGGTCTGGCTGTCTGGCTGTCTGGCTGTCTGGCTGTCTGGCTGTCTGGCTGTCTGGCTGTCTGGCTGTCTGGCTGTCTGGCTGTCTGGCTGTCTGGCTGTCTGGCTGTCTGGCTGTCTGGCTGTCTGGCTGTCTGGCTGTCTGGCTGTCTGGCTGTCTGGCTGTCTGGCTGTCTGGCTGTCTGGCTGTCTGGCTGTCTGGCTGTCTGGCTGTCTGGCTGTCTGGCTGTCTGGCTGTCTGGCTGTCTGTCTGGCTGTCTGGCTGTCTGGCTGTCTGGCTGTCTGTCTGTCTGTCTGTCTGTCTGTCTGTCTGTCTGTCTGTCTGTCTGTCTGTCTGTCTGTCTGTCTGTCTGTGTCTGTCTGTCTGTCTGTCTGTCTGTCTGTCTGTCTGTGCGTGCGTGCGTGCGTGCGTGCGTGCG
Organism: Chirona hameri; assembly: GCA_036785665.1. Classification (NCBI taxonomy): domain Eukaryota; kingdom Metazoa; phylum Arthropoda; class Thecostraca; order Balanomorpha; family Balanidae; genus Chirona; species Chirona hameri. The sequence continues at coordinate 1,692 of JAXIVJ010013002.1, forward strand.
TGCGTGCGTGCTGCGTGCGTGCGTGCGTGCGTGCGTGCGTGCGTGCGTGCGTGCGTGCGTGCGTGCGTGCGTGCGTGCGTGCGTGCGTGCGTGCGTGCGTGCGTGCGTGCGTGCGTGCGTGCGTGCGTGCGTGCGTGCGTGCGGTGCGTGCGTGCGTGCGTGCGTGCGTGCGTGCGTGCGTGCGTTGCGTGCGTGCGTGCGTGCGTGCGTGCGTGCGTGCGTGCGTGCGTGCGTGCGTGCGTGCGTGCGTGCGTGCGTGCGTGCGTGCGTGCGTGCGTGCGTGCGTGCGTGCGTGCGTGCGTGCGTGCGTGCGTGCGTGCGGCGTGCGTGCGTGCGTGCGTGTGCGTGTGCGTGTGTGTGTGTGTGTGTGTGTGTGAGCTGTGTGTGTGTGTGTGTGTGTGTGTGTGTGTGTGTGTGTGTGTGTGTGTGTGTGTGTGTGTGTGTGTGTTGTGTGTGTGTGTGTGTGTGTGTGTGTGTGTGTGTGTGTGTGTGTGTGTGTGTCTGTGTGTGTGTGTGTGTGTGTGTGTGTGTGTGTGTGTGTGTGTGTGTGTGTGTGTGTGTGTGTGTGTGTGTGTGTGTGTGTGTGTGTGTGTGTGTGTGTGTGTGTGTGTGTGTGTGTGTGTGTGTGTGTGTGTGTGTGTGTGTGTGTGTGTGTGTGTGTGTGTGTGTGTGTGTGTGTGTGTGTGTGTGTGTGTGTGTGTGTGTGTGTGTGTGTGTGTGTGTGTGTGTGTGTGTGTGTGTGTGTGTGTGTGTGTGTGTGTGTGTGTGTGCACTGGCGGATTCAGGGCAGGGTCAACTAGGCCAACCCCCCTCCCCCTCCCTGCCCCTATAATTGTATGTAATTACATTATAAAATTAGTCACCGAGCGAGCGCGAAGCGCCAGTGAGGTTTCTCGTCAACTTACTAGACAAATTTATATTTGACCCTGGCCCCAACCAGCCCCAACTGGCCCCCGAACCGGCCCGAGCCGGCCCGACCCGCACATGAAAGACGCTTTTCGGAAGCTAATAACTTGGCAACTACTGCTCCGATTGAGATCGGATTTTCACCAATTGATAGGACCATCATTTTTGTGTTCGTTATGGTGCGTTCTGATAGGGGTGGTAACACAGCGCATGGCACCGGCAGACGTCGAAATGGACAAAAAAAACATGATTAATCAAAAATGGCTTGATTTATGTAAGCATTCTTTTTTTTGCATACGATGAAGCATGTAGCGCTCGATACGCACTCCCTTTTGGCGGATTCGAGAAAGGACGATTCATGTACAATTTAATCAAACTTAATTTTTATTTTAGCATGCATGGAGGCCTGGCAATTTTTATGGAGGATTAAAAAGGCTAAAAGGACTATGTGTTACTACTACGTGTGCTCCCGTACCGTTTCATATTTCAAACCTGTCGTACCAGAGCGCTCCCGTTCGGTCATCGCCAAAAAAGGCGTTTTATTGGTTTTATTTACTTACAAAATATAAACTTGCAAATTTTAAAAGGTTATCCTAAGAAAATGACAGAAACACATTTGATGCAATTTGTCGCCACGTGATGGCGCCCTCAATCTTTCCCGAAACAAACCAAAACAACTTACGTAAACAGTTTGAGTTGTGACCGAGGTGGATGTAGTAAACAGTTGTGCATCCGATGGTGTGATTATATTTGGAGACTGGCCATTTTCTATGGGGGCTAGGTGTTTTTAGTGAAATGTTGTCAATAATTGTGTCCATTTTTGTTATCCTTAACCCTCGCCCGTGCAGCGTCCGATCAGTTCGTGACCGTGCGGGGGGGGGTACAATCCCCCTACCGTTTCGCCCCTAATTAGGCTAGAGCTTCGATTCAAAAACGAGCATGCTGTTTGTCACGAGAGGAAGCCATTGATATCCGATTTTAAGGTCCTAGGTTATTAGGTGACCTCTGAGGTTATGTCAATGACCAAAAATCCAACCAAATTGTAAATGCGTATAAATTCAATTTAATCGAGCTAGAATCGCGAATGAGCATATCATTATGCTAAATGGGTGCCAAATTTGAGATCAACGTCACAAAATGTCCTGGAAACTGCCAAATTCCAAAAAGGTCATGTCAGGTCATGTCAGGTCTTTGAGGTCAGTAGCCTGTGGAGGCGCATGCCCCAGTGGAACATATAATTATGTAAAATGGATCCCATATTTGAAATCAGCGTCACAAAATGTCCTAGAAACTGCCAGAAGCCAAAAAATAATATCAGGTCATCGGAGGTCAGTGACCTCGGTTGACCTCTGAAAAGGTCAATCGAGGTCACAATCTCAAGGGAAACCACAACTGTCACCTGGAAACACCTGTGCATATACTCCTGAACAACAAATACTATGAAACTGCACAAGTTACAAAGATCAATACGACGGTCGCCAGTGGCGCCTGACATGACCTTGAGCAACAGGTCAAAGGTCACGGGTCATGTGACCTACAACTTCAAAATTTTCAGCATATGTGTCAAATTGTTCACAAGTAGGGTACTGAAAGTTTCTTATGATTAAAACCATTAGGGTTGATGACCTTAACCTCGATGTATAAAAACGTTAAATTACTGATAGACGGTATTGATATTTCGGCCACAGGCCTTTGTCAAAATTACATATGAGTTAATACAATGTTTACATGAATGACAATGAGTCAAAATATGTGCTTCAAATTCGTCGCCGAGTTTTAAACATTTTCAGGTAATTCTCGTGATCGCATTTTTCGCAACTACCTCCTCTACGTGTCGGCGATTTTTCACTCCTTAGCTAATCATACATCTAGGTAAAGTCACAATCATACGCAAACAGACGCAATAAGCACACCTTTCTAATTTAGGCACTTATACAACACATCACATTCCTCGCCCCCCCCCCCCCCTAATGTATGTACATTCATAAGCAAGCGCAATCATAACTGAAGTTCATACCATATACACTCTCTGAAGCTGAACCTCATACACTATCACCACAAATCATACTATCCTCCTGCTTTCTATCCGATATACATACGACACAATCACATCTATAACTCTACACTGTTCTTTCAATGTAAGCACTATACCGCACGCATAATTGGCCATGAGGATCCCTGGGTATTTAATGAAGGCGTCACCCCCCTAATCATAATACTTTCAGCAATATCTGGGTGATCCTGGGCTCTGTAAAGGATTTTTAAATCTAGAAAATCTGGGTGGGTAAGAATATCGTCGTGATGGTGCACGTTTAAGATATGATCTCCAAAAGGGGTGTTGGCGGTTTTGTTTATGGCGTCGCGTCGATGTTCGTTGTAGCGTAGTCGGACTGGGCGCATGGCTTCCCCCACATAGGATCCTCCCCTCCCCTGTTGTCTGCATCGCTTACAGCGGATCTCATATACGACGTTGTTTTGGGTGTAATCACCTTTGAAGCCTGACCTGCAAAGATGTCGTCTGCGCCCCCCTGGACAGCTGGGTTTACAAATAGAAGATTTAAGAAGCCAAAACTGAAGAGAAACATACCGGTACGAGCATCGTAGATCCGCAAACAGTAGAAAAGAGGGTAAAACATCTGTCATCTCTGGAACTTGATGCCTCGGGTCTTTCGCTACTGGCAAAAGGTCCGAACTTTGCCACCACACAGACGGTGTCCAAAGCAGTCTTGCTGCAAGTCGAGAAGGGAGTAGAACGATTTGCCTATGCAAAAGGCTGGAAGGACAAGATAACAAGATGCCATAACAACAGGTCCACCGGAGACATCATATCTGAGGCAGAGCCGGTCGCATCTGAGGCAGAGCCGGTCACATCTGAGGCAGAGCCGGTCACATCTGAGGCAGAGCCGGTCACATCTGAGGCAGAGCCGACCACATCTGCGACAAGATCGAGGACACCACCTACGGCAAGAGCGAGGACACCATCCACGACAAGAGAGGAGACACCATCTGAGGACGCCACCCCTCTACAACAAGCACGGACGACGACTACAGAAGTGGGGACAGCTCAGACGGGGGGCGGAGGAGAACCGGCTGGGCAGCCGGATCGGACAACACGAGGTGGGATGGAAGACCGAGACAGCGGCGAAGGTCAGCAGCAGAGCGGTTGTGCGCCAAATATATCCTTTAGATTTCCGGATGTAGGTAAAAGCTTTCCTGATCCCTCAAGTGCTGATACAGAAATGGGCTTACAGAAGCTTAAGGATGATATAATCCGCACGTTTAAAAACCATAAAGTAGGTGAAGAAAATGTCAACACAGAGCAGCGCCAGCTAATCAAAGACCTTGCAAAAAACGATAGTGTAATCATTAAAGAGAGTGACAAATGTAAGGGGTTGGTGATTTTGGACAAAGATTCCTACTTGACTAAAGCCCAAATCATGCTAAATGACAGAGACAGTTTTGAAAGTATCGACAAAAACCCAGTCCCTCAAGTTGAAGCTAAAGCTAAAATAAACCTTTTAAATACCACTCGAGACAAACTTCCTGAGAAAAAAAAACGACCAAAGAGCTGACACCAGGGCATAGTAGAACGTCCGTCTTTTACGGATTACCTAAGGACCATAAACCCTCAGTACCCCTCAGACCGGTCATTTCGGCATGTGGTGCCCCTACGGAAAATCATCCTGTCTCTTGGAAAGGATTTTAGCCCGCGCACTGCAGGGGGGGTTGATTTCCGCCCCCCCCCCCCCCCCCCTCATGTTTTTCAAAGAAAGCGAAAAAAACGGCGGCGCGCAGCGCCGCCGGGTTTTGATACATCTGTTAGGACATCAATTGCGCACACTTTGAGGAAAAAATATGCTCGCGTCATCTCAGGTCAGATCACCAGACCAGGTCAAGTGACCCCACCACCATTTTTTTTTGCAGTTGTGCCAAAGCCAGAGTTTTTCACCGATCAGGTTGAAACTTACAGGATGTCATGAGGGCATCAGTACTTACAATTCGTGTAACTCGGAATTTTGATATCGGTGACCTAAGGTCAGGTCAATTTCGTAACCTCCCCATAATAAGTCAATGGGGAAATATACAAATGCTTCCTATTTCAAGGATATGCATGGTACTAGTCCAATTACTGCTGGATCATGTTATTATAGGATATTCTTGATGATCCAAGTGTAAGTTTTGTTCAGTGACCCCTATTGGGTCATTTGAGGTCATGCGAGGTCACCATCACTTGTTGTCAATAACTCTCGACATAATGAAGATAGAGAAGTAAAACATACATCAATGTGTTTGTCTCGTCGAGACACGTCTTCCCATATGCAACATGCCCTACTTGGGTCACCACTTGACCTTGACCTTAGGTCAAATTTTTTAGTTGACTTAACAAGGTCACCATATATATCATTCAAAGCGCCTTGACAAGATAAACACAATGGCGTAAACAGTTTTCTGTTATCTTTATTAAGTAAAAGTTAATAGCAAAAAAACGATTTAGCAAAAAAACGGTATTTTTTTCTTTTTGACCTCTGGAGCCTCAAATATTGACCTGAGATCAAATCTGAGGACACCTTGGCAATTACAAATTTCACTGGATGGCGTTTGCTTTTTTCCGTTTGTTTCTAACTATCATCGTTTCTGAGATATATGGGAATTTCTGGAGCGATGTCCTAAAACAGGAAAAAAACTGGAAATTTGACATTTGATGACCTCTGGTGACTTCAATTTTGACCTGACTTAAAAAAAAACACTGAAATACTTTCGATAGAACATGTATGAAGCTATCAAATGCCTTTTACCGTTTCTCGCTACGTTGCGTAGTTTTCTAGATATCAGGGGGGGGGGCGGAAATCAACCCCCTGCAGTTCGTGTTCGGCGCAAAGCCCCTGCAGTGCGCGGGTTTCTTTTTGACCTCTGGAGCCTCAAATATTGACCTGAGATCAAATCTGAGGACACCTTAGCAATTACAAATTTCACTGGCTGGCGTTTGCTTTTTTCCGTTTGTTTCTAACTATCATCGTTTTCTGAGATATATGGGAATTTCTGGAGCGATGTCCTAAAACAGGAAAAAACTGGAAAATTTGACATTTGATGACCTCTGGTGACCTCAATTTTGACCTGACTTAAAAAAAAAAAAACACTGAAATACTTTCGATAGAACATGTATGAAGCTATCAAATGCCTTTTACCGCTTCTCGCTACGTTGCGTAGTTTTCGAGATCTCAGGGGGAGGGGGGGCGGAAATCAACCCCCTGCAGTTCGTGTTCGGCGCAAAGCCCCTGCAGTGCGCGGGTTAAAGCAGTTACTGAAATTTGTTCCCACTCACTTATGGGATACCAGAGACTACTTAGAGAAGGTGTCGGGACATGTAGAACAGCACGGGGTACCGGAGGGCAGTATCTTCTTCAGCATCGATGTAGTCAATTTATATGGTAGTATACCAGTAGATGAAGCTGTCGATGCAGTGAGATCTAAACTAGAGGAGCATGGAGATAGTATTGACACCTTTGGACTATCTAAGGAAGACATTTGCATCCTCCTGGAGCAGAGTCTCAGGGACAACGTCTTCTAATTCAACAATGCCTACTACCGCCAAAAACTGGGACTAGCCATGGGAAACCCATGCCCACTTCCTCTCGCGATTTTATTCTTAGACCATTTCGAAACCAAAGCATTAGCAGCATCTCCCTTGAAACCAGCTTTCCTGACTCGTTACATCGACGACTACCCAGGAATATGGACACTTGGACAGCAGGCGCTAGAAGACTTCTTAGACTTCCTGAATAGACAATACCCCAATTTGACATTTACCTTAGAACACAGCGGGAATGGACAAGGAGTCCCTTTCTTAGATACCTTAGTGACGGTAGAAACCTGCGACAACATAGCGAAAATAGAAACAGAAATTTATATCAAGCCAACAAACTCGGGCATTATTCTACATTCAACATCAGCTCATCCTAAGGACACAAAATACAATATTATTCGCAACATGTTTCATAGGGCATACAATAACTCATCTAGAAAACAAAAGGAGGATAGAAGCATAGACAAAATATGGAACCTACTGTCAGAAATGGGTACAATGAGGGGATTCTCAGGAGACTGCTAAAAGAAGTTCAGCGGTCTAGGATCAGGGCAGGGAGGGGCAAGAAAAGAAGTAAGGGGAGGGAGGACCGGCAAAAAGAAAAGGCGAATACAAGGGACGGTTTCCTAACCCTACCATATATAGATGAACAGCTCCTATGGAAAGTAAAACATGTCATTAAAAGGTCAAAATTCCGAGTACGTTTAGCCTGGAAGAACGACAACAAACTGAAAAAATAACTAGTTAAATCTTCTATTTGTAAACCTAGCTGTCCAGGGGGGCGCAGATGCCATCTTTGCAGGTCAGGCTTCAAAGGTGATTGCACCCAAAACAACGTCGTATATGAGATCCGCTGTAAGCGATGCAGACAACAGGGGAGGGGAGGATCCTATGTGGGGGAATCCATGCGCCCAGTCCGACTACGCTACAACGAACATCGACGCGACGCCATAAACAAAACCGCCAACACCCCTTTTGGAGATCATATCTCAAACGTGCACCATCAAGACGATATTCTTACCCACCCAGATTTTCTAGATTTAAAAATCTTTTACAGAGCTCAGGATCACCCAGATAGAAGATTGCTGAAAGTATTATGATTAGGGGAGTGACGCCTTCATTAAATACCCAGGGATCCTCATGGCCAATTATGCGTGCGGTATAGTGCTTACATTGAAAGAACAGTGTAGAATTATAGATGTGATTGTGTCGTATGTATATCGGATAGAAAGCAGGAGGATAGTATGATTTGTGGTGATGTGTATGAGCTTCAGCTTCAGAGAGTGTAGGGTATGAACTTCAGTTATGATTGCGTTTGCTTATGAATGTACATACATTAGGGGGGGGGGGGGGAATGTGATGTGTTGTATAAGTGCCTATATAAGAAAGGTGTGCTTATTGCGTCTGTTTGCGTATGATTGTGACTTTACCTAGATGTATGATTAGCTAAGGAGTGAAAAATCGCCGACACGTAGAGGAGGTAGTTGCGAAAAATGCGATCACGAGAATTACCTGAAAATGTGTAAAACTCGGCGATGAAATCGATGCACATATTTTGTATCATTGTCATTCATGTAAACATTGTATTCACTCATATGTAATTTTGACAAAGGCCTGTGGCCGAAATATCAATACAGTCTATCAGTAATTTAACGTTTTTATACATCGAGGTTAAGGTCATCAACCCTAATGGTTTTAATCATAAGAATAATGTTCCTCGCAGCAGCACTAACCAATTTACTGAAAGTTTTATCGCAATCGGTTGATATTTACGCGAGTTATTCCCGAAAATCCGAAGGGGTGGCATCCCCCCCCCCCCTGCACTGGCGAGGGTTAAAGGGAATAGTTCACTTTGGAGAAAGTACGTGGAATGATGGAAAAGAGTGTCCTGATTATGGTTCTGGCATTCATTTTTTGCAACAAAAAAATCCAATTTGTCATAATTGGAAAAATATTGATATGAATAAATATGACGTCACAATAATCTTGCGTCACCAAAACCAGTTGTGACGTCATACCGGAAAAAGCCTATCCTTGAATCAGAATATGTAAGCAACACTAGCAACCTCATTCACTGGGTCCAGGGGGAGCGATAATACATCGGACAACTGATTTACGCCGTAGGGTATTTAGTGGGATATTTACCCCGGCAAAATACCCCATGGCCGTGGTTGAAACGGCCATATCTCAACCAAGCATTTATACTACCGCTGCGAACTTTACGCCTACGATCCTCCGTTCCGGAGATCTTCAAATAGTCTGACGCGTTAACGAGAACTGTTGAATATTCACTTGCCTTTGAAGCTGTCGTAATTATAATTATTAAGCTGTCGTAAGTATTCCTTCCTCACAGATCGGATACGTCTGTTCGGATGGCCAAATATACCTACTTATATTTTCGGAAACACCACTCCAAACGCTCCCCAAACTTGACAACATACCGGATGCTAAGAACGTCAAATGCTAATACCAGATGCTAAGAACGTCGTCATTTCACCTCCGTGAAATTAGCGACTTATTATTCAGCGACTTATTCAGCGACGGATTCAGATTTGACCCATATCTCGGCCCAATGTCAATTATGGCACGCTGATCACGAATATGAACTTCATTTTCTTGTTCAAGGTCATCGTCAAGGTCAAATTAAAGGTCAAAGGACAGGGTCGTTAGATACGGACCAGGCAGTCTCATCATCTGTAACCACTTTGGAAAGGATCCGGCAATAAATTCGGGACGTTATGCGGTACCCCGTCCTTTGACCTCCAATTTGACCTCTAAGGTCAAAGGTGACGGGTCAGGTCACGGTGACGGACGTTATATATGGACCCTGTCTATCATCTGGGATCACTTTTGGAAGGATCCGACAATAAATTCGGGACGTTATGCGGTACCCCGTCCTTTGACCTCGAATTTGACTTTGAAGATGACTTTGAACAGAAGAATGAAGGTCATATTCGTGATCAACGTGCAGAATTGACCTTGGGCCGAGGTTTGAGCCAAATCTGAATCCGTCGCTGAATAAGTCGCTGAATAAGTCGCTAACTTCACGGACGTTCTTAGCATCCGGTATGTTGTCAAGTTTGGGGAGCGTTTGGAGTGGTGTTTCCGGAAATATACGTATATTTGGCCATCTGAACAAACGTATCCGATCTGTGAGAAAGGGATAATTACGACAGCTTAATAATTATAATTACTCATTACGACAGCTTCAAAGGCAAGTGAATATTCAACAGCTCTGGTTTACGCGTCAGGAGATTTGAAGATCTCCGGAACGGAGGATCGTAGGCGTAAAGTTCGCAGCGGTAGTAGAAATGCTTGGTTGAGATATGGCCGTTTCCACCATGGCCATGGGGTATTTTGCAGGGCTAAATATCCCACTAAATACCCTACGGCGTAAATCAGTTGTCCGATGTATATACACCCAGGGGGTGTCATTCCGAGATTCCCATGTATCGGCTGCCGAGCGGCACGCATTAAAAATGACGTCACTGGTGCTCTGGTCCAGTCGCGGCCAGCCCCGTCGCCGCAGCTGCGCTTTAGAGCGTTTTGCGGTCTTTTGACGGGTGTTGACGAGCGGCAATTTAAAGTTGTCGCCGTCAGATAGGTAAGTTAGGTACCAAGTCTATGGTTTTGAAATATTTTGCTTTTTTAAAACTGTTTTTTAGCATATCTTGAACATTAAGCCAAAACAATGCCATTGCTTGCCCCTCAGTCAGATCGAGGCAGCGTATGGCCGTCTCCTCCCCCCCCCCCCTCAGCCGGACCGAGGCAGCGTATGGCCGTCTCACCCCTCAGTCAGACTGAGCGTATGCCGTCTCGCCACTCAGCCAGACCGGTGCAGCGTATGGCCGTCTCCCCCCCCCCCCTCCCTAGCCAGACCGGGCCAGCGTATAGCCGTCTCACCCCTCAGTCAGACCGGGGAAGCGTATGGCTGTCTCACTCCTCAGTGAGACCGGTGCAGCGTATGGCCGTCTTGCCCCTCAGCCAGACCGGGGCAGCGTATGGCCGTCTCACCCCTCAGCCATACCGGGGCAGCGTATGGCCGTCTCGCCCCTCATCATCATCATCATCATCATCATCACCAAGTTTATTAAACATAAATTAAACAAAATATGCAAGTAAATCAGAAAGGTGCAACAACAAAAAACTTAAATCATCATCATCATCATCACCAAGTTTATTAAACATAAATTAAACAAAATATGCAAGTAAATCAGAAAGGTGCAACAACAAAAAACTTAAATCAAGGCACCCTGTCTGAAAAGAAGGATAAATGGTTAACTGCGACCGCCGCCACGGCACAGCCCGCTCTGGTGTAGGTCGAAGCCCCCACACTCACCTCCGGGCACGTCGCGTCCATTTAGGGTGGTGATTGCTGAACAAAATTAAGGAAGATCAGCAAATCGTTTCGAATTTAGCAAGCAATTTTGGAAATGCAAGGCCCCTCAGTCCTTCAGTCAGCCCCTCTGGCCCCTCAGTCAGACCGGTGCAGCGTATGGCCGTCTCGCCACTGGCGGATCCAGGGGGGCGGGCGGCAGGGGCTAAAGCCCCTGCCGCCCGCCCTGGGTACCTACTGCCTGCGAAAAAAATAACTTCTTGCGAAATAAATATTTTTCTTCTTCTTCATCGTTCGTGTTTCCTCTATTTTGTAGCATTTTGGTAGCAGTAGGGATAGGGAAAGTGGCGCAGGAGCAGAGGGCAGAGGAGCGCGTGAGTGAATTGCCTTGTATCACCGGCGGATCCAGGGGGGCGGCAGGGGCAAAAAAAAATGTCAAGCTCGACAGGGGCGGCAATATAAATTACCCTCCCCCAACAACAACAACAACAACAACAACAACAACAACAACAGCAACAACAAAAAATCCGCTCAAACTGGCGATGAAAAATGGGTACTGCCTGAGACAAAAATAACTTCTTGCGAAATAAATCAATATTTTCTTGCCTCGTTCGTGTTTACTCTATTTTGTAGCATTTTGGTAGACGTAGGGATAGGGAAAGTGGCGCTTCTGACGCTATTTTGGAGTGATTCACAACCAACGTAAGCTATAATTTTACACGCAGCGTCGCAGCCCTTGGTCTGCTGCTGCCTGCTGGGTGGCAGAGGAGCACGTGAGTGAATTTCCTTGCATAGGTACCTATGTTGTGTAGAATACGTCTACTAGTATTAAGTAGGGTAATTAGGGTCAGTTTAAAAACAAATCTCAATGTTCTTCTTTTTGTAGCTGGGGCATTCCACAATTCGATAAAAGCGAAGTGCAAAATTACACCGTCGTATCACCGATTTTGACCCAAATTGGTATATGGAGTAACCTGGGGCGCTAAAGCGAGCTGTGGAAGTTGTAATGCAATGCTAGCAGTGGTTCCGGAGATATTGCTTTGGGCATTTTAATAAGGTCACGGTGCAGGTCAATCTTTATCAGCCCATATGGCGGGGAATTTATGAAGCAATATATATATATATGTATTATATGTCATTAAAATGGCAATGAGCTGTTTTATAACATGGTGATGTTCATTTTTTCATTTTCTAAAATTTATCAGTTTCGTAGGTACGTTTTCGAAATTGTACAACTTTTTTTTAATACCTTTTATCAAACGTGTTTCTAATTTTTCGCTATGCTATTCTTACGTGTCAATTAGGTGCACAAATAAAATTGAGGGATATTTGCCTCCAAATATCTCAAATGTTGTCATTTTACATGCTATTTTATATAAACAATATGTTATACGCTAATCACTTTTGACCGAATAAAACTAGAATGGTACGATAAACGTCATTTTGCTGTTCTCATCAAGACGAGTTTAATGCTCGAGTTAACCCCATTTGTAACAGGCTCCTGGCTACCCCTATTTGTAACAGGGGAGGGGGGGGGACGGATTCCGCCTCCCCCCGGAGATCTCGAGATCTACCCGTCCGATTTTCAAAAATGAAACGGTGTTTCGTTCCCCTCAACACGATCTACATTTCTAAATAATAAAAAAATATACCTTTCGGATTTTATTCGATTTTTTTCGAAATTTTTCGGATTTTTTGCTTACCCACCTCGCAACAGGGGGCAAAAACTACACATTTTAGTGGTATTTTTGATCCAACATATATTTCTTTCATGTTTATCGACCGATTTTAACACAACTAATAGGAATCGATAGAGATTGAATTGGAAATTGATATATGACGGTGACGTTTGCAAATTCAAAAACCATAGGCGTGCGCAGGTCACTCAATATTGGGGTGCAGTAAATGCGTAATAAAACCATTTTTTGATGCTGTTTTTTATAAATGAAATGGTATGTGATTGTGACATTAGACAAAACAGTTATAAATCATATTTTTTGCCATAGGCGGTACCAGGTTAGTGAAAAAAGGAGGTAAAATTGGAAACAAATATTAAGCGCAGACAAGTTGCTACCCAGCACTATAAATATGTTACTGATCGTAGATAGTTCCTTCTTGCATGTTTTACTTCATCATAGGCGTATCCAGGATCCAAACTGGGGCGGCGCAAGACCTTTTGATAAGTATATTATCCGCTATTATGATACTAACTAGTCAACAGTGACTATTTCATTTACAACTTTAATTAACATTGCTTACCCCCCTTTTACCCTACCTGGACTCGCCTATTATCTTATAATCGTTCGTAGAGTAGCCTGTGGTGCGTGTTTCATCCGAAAACTGCAGTATGTTATGTCATTGTACGCCCATGCCTCTTAGTTTCCTTGCAATAATATGACCCCCTTTCTTCCATTCCTGAGCGCGCCTATGCAAAAATGACTTTATTCCCTTTTCTGGCCTCATATGTGCATATATCATTATAAGCTAAACGTCTATTGCGCCGTTATCGCTGGCATATCGTCATCACCATGCCAGTCACCCCCCTTTTCATGTGCCTGAACACGCCCCTGAAACTCTATATGCAATAAATTATGCAAATAATGGAAGCAGAAGCTATCTTTTACATCTTGATAGCTATAAATATCCCTTACATCGCTCTATTGGCTTCCCACCAAGCATTGAATACTTCCTGGACCCCCCCCCCCCTTTTCAAGCCCCTGAAACCGCCTCTGCCATGCAATTGTTATGATATTGCATTAACATCAACTAATTTGCGCTTGTTGCAATCACCGTAAACCGATGTAACTCCTTCATACTTGAGGCAGTTAGGAAGAAACCGTGAAGATCGCATTTCCGTATTATCGCCAAATGTCGCCTCCGAACCCACCCAAAACTGTGGCCTGGAACCGCCTCTATTCAGGTTAAGAACTCAAAATTTTGACTTCGAATGCGGTATTCAATTCTATGAAAAGTCCCAAAATTTCATGGGCCTGCTCCCAGCCGTTCTGGAGATATCTGCGAAAAACATGAGGGGGGCGGAATCCCCCCTGTTACAAATAGGGTTAAATGAATGACCTCTTTCTGACATTTGATGATCTGGACCTTAAATTTAAAAGTTAGTAATTTTGTGAAATGTTGAATCTTTTTTGGATACCCAAGCCTATTTCCTATTTTGTACTGTATTATTGTTAAGTATAAAGAAGTTGAATTCAAACATAAAAGTACAATTGCTGGTTATTTGGCTTCAAATATGCTAAATTTTGTCATTTGATATGTTCTTTTTGTGAAAGATGTTATTCCCCAATAACTTTGGACTGAATGAAGATAAAAAGGTAGAATGGACACCATTTTGTTATTTTCTTCAAGACGCGTTGAATGATATGCAGTATGACCTCTTTCTAACATTTGGTGTCCTTCACCTAAGGTCAATGTCAAGGTTCAAGGTTCGGTTTCCAATTGTGGCCCATGTGGCGATGCTATATATCTTAAAACTTGTCTTGTTCCGAGGAATTCGATTGCGATTAAATAACGCCTGATCGTCAATGTCAACTTTTGAAGTCATTTAAATTTGAATGTCGAATAGTAACTTCATAACTTCCTTCTCGGTAAAGAAAGCCCGATAATGTCTCAGTTTGCTTTATAATCATCAACGATCGCGCAATTATTTTAACACCAATGAGTTCCTATCTTCAAGACAAGTTCAAAGATATATAACATCGCAGTGTAGGTCAAATTTGGAAAGGAGACCTTCCTTACGCCGTGACCTTGACCTTAGGTCAAAGTCATCAAATGTCAGAAAGAAGTCATGCTGTACAGCATTCAACGCGTCTTGATGATAACAAAAAGAAGAGTTTTACCATGCCCTTCTAGCTTTATTCAGTCAAAAGTTATTAGAAAATAACTTATTTTTATATAAAGTAGCATGTACAATGACAAAATTTGAGATATTTGGAGGCTAATATCCATCAATTTTATTTTTTTTGCACTTAATTGACACGTCCTTACACGTAATAATAGTATAGCGAACAATTGAACTTATGTCCGCAAAACGAAAAAAAATGGGGTACCCTTTTGGTCATATGGAGGCTCCTGGGGCCCGAAAGGCCCCAGTGAAATTAGCCCCCCCCCCCCCCCCCAATATCCGCCAGTGCGTCTCGCCAGTCGCCCCTCATACAGGCCGGGCAGCGAATGACCGTCTCCCCATCAGCAAGAATTAAAGGGACATTGCCACCTCGCAGGCCAATATGGAGTTTTTGGTGTGTATCGGTCGATTAAGCGTGTCCGATTTCACCTGCAAAATTTGGTTCCCGAAACTCCCCCCATTAGATCAAAAAATGCATTTGCACCACTCATGCTTGCCAAGCATTCGTAAAATTGGAGTGGCCACATCACTATTTAGAAGCACTTCTTTGAGGACTGTTATTTTCTTTTAAATGTTGCAAACACAACATCACCATTCCGTCAGTGCACTTTACAATTAAAAAGCGTATGCAGTTAATTATATTTTCAACAACCATAGCCTCTTTCATAATAAAACAGCGATAATTGCTATGGCTCGACTTTGGGACTGTAGAAGTTATGTGACCTATACCTTATAACACAGATAGACTTTTCAAAGTCAAGTCTCGGCGAATTCGTACGCTTCGGCTTTAGGCGGGCGCCAATACCACAGTCAAGCTGGATGAGAGCGGCCACCTTCTAGTACTGAGCACAGCTGGAACCAACGTTTTGGAGTCAGAAATAAATACAAAATGCTTTGCCGCTACACTGCTGTAGGTGCTGCATGAGCAAGCTTGAGCTTGAGCATACATGATTGTTGATCCCCACCATTCATTTAAGTTGCTTTTTAGAAATCCTCCGGAGGTGGCAATATCCCTTTAACCCTATTTGTAACAGGGGGCGGATTCCGCCCCCCCCCCTCCCCCTGCCCCCCCCCCCCCCTCATGTTTTTCGCAGATATCTCCAGAACAGCTGGGAGAAGGCCCATGAAATTTTGGGACTTTTCCTAGAATTGAACTCCGCATTTGGTGTCAAAATGTTGAGTTCTTAACCTGAACAGAGGCGGTTCCAGGGCACGGTTTTGGGAGGGTTCGGTGGCGACATTTGGCGATAATACGGAAATGCGATCTTCACGGTTTCTTCCTAACTGCCTTAAGTATGAAGGATTTATATCGGTTTAGGGTGATAGCAAAAAATTACAATTAGTTGATGTTAATTATATATCATAAAAATTGCATGGCAGAGGCGGTTTCAGGGGCTTGAAAAGGGGGGGGGGTTCCAGGAAGTATTCAATGCTTGGCGGGAAGCCAATAGAGCGATGTAAGGAGCATTTATAGCTATCAAGATGTACAAGATAGCTTCTCCTTCCATTATTTTTATAATGTATTACATATAGAGTTGCAGAGGCGTGTGCAGGCACATGAAAAGGGAGGTGACTGGATTGTTGATGACGATATGCCAGCGATTACGGCGCAATAGGGGTTAACTTATAATGATATATGCACATATGAGGCCAGTTGACGGAATACAATCTTTTTTTGCAGAGGCGCGCTCAGGAATGGAAGAAAGGGGGTCATATTATTGCAAGGAAACTAAGATGCACGGGCTTACAATGACATAAGATACTGCAGTTTTCGGATGAAACACGCACCACAGGGTATTCTACGAACGATTATGAGATAATAGGCGAGTCCAGGTAGGGTTAAAAGGAGGTAAGCAATGTGAATTGAAGTTGTAAGTGAAATAGTCACTGTTGACTCGTCAGTATCATAATAGCGGATAATATACTTATCAAAAGGTCTTGCGTCTCCCCAGTTTGGATCCTGGATGCGCCTATGATGAAGTACAATATACAAAAAGGAACTATCTACGATCAGTAATTTATTTATAGTGCTGGGTAGCAACATGCCTGCGGTTAATATTTGTTTCCTATTTGACCTCCCCTTTTTACTAACCTGGTACTGCCTATGGCAAAAATATGATTTATTGTCTAATGTCACAATGAAATACCATTTCATTTATTAAAAAAACAGCATAAAAATTATTTTATTCCGCATTTACTTCACCCCCATATTGAGTGACCTGCACACGCCTATGATTTTTGAATTTTCAAAAGTAATCGCCATATATCAAACTCCAATTCAATCTCTATCGATTCCCATTAGTTGTGATAAAATCGATTGATAAACATCACAGCTGTGTTGGATCACTTATACCACAAACATGTGTAGTTTTTGCCCCCTGTTGCCCCCTATTTTGTTTTGTTTAATAAATGTAGATCCCGTTGAGGGGAACCAAACGCCGTTTCATTTTTGAAAATCGGACGGGTAGATCTCGAGATCTTCGGGGGCGGAATCCCCCCCCCCCCCTCCTGTTACAAATAGGGGTACCCAGGAGCCTGTTACAAATAGGGTTAAGGGAGGGATAATTATCCAGGGTAAACGTAATCTTAAATAGGATCTACCTTAGGCGCAACTATCCGTATCCCGTTCGAAATATTCGCACCGCACCGAGCCGCGTCCGGAGACAGCCGAGTCGGACCAGAGCACCAGTGACGTCACGGTAATGATGAGAGATTTGGCCGCTAAAATCTCCGGATCACTCTACCTCTCTTATACGGCCTTGGCTGAGTCGCAACTCGCGAGTATATTGGTCACGATTGAAAATGTGTGAATGTTTACACTATGGCCTTGTGTGAGTCAGGGTAATAGAACAACGGGTAGAACAGTAAGGAATGTAACGCCCAAATTAATTAGACAAGATATAATTTGTATCGTAATTGTTTGTCTATTATAAATTAAAGGTATTATTTTCTATCAATAACTTGTATTTCCATAGATTATATCTTTATTTATTTAATTAAACGCCAGCAAATATACGAAGTAGTAGTCAAAGTAGTGTATTTGCAGTACATGTAGTAGCATTTGGAAGCGGTCATATTAAATTATACTACGAAGTAGTAGTCGAAGTAGTGTATATTTCAGTACTGTATAGCATTTGGAAGCGGTCAGTGGTCGTTACGACATTTTTTAACCCCCAAGCACATTTAACCCTTTTACACCAGGAATATCGAAAAATGATTAATAAAAACGTTGTAGCTAAGGCTTGTGGCTATCTGTTCCATCAGTCGGATTTAAAATATGTACCATAAGTTACGAGCAAGCCTCGTCTGAAAATCATCGATTTACATGGGAACCCTATGGGAACCCGTAGGTTTTTAACGCCCAAACGCCCGAGTGCTGCCAACTGTTACTGATGGGGGCTGGTATGAGTATAATTGGAGTGGCGTTGCGTGAACACATACCCATATTGTTCATGTGCATACATAAATGTGATATACCTACCCACAAAATGTGTTTATTTGTGTTCATCGGTATGTGGTGGATGTAAATAAATATTGCAGCTACCGGTACTAGCCACCCATCGAAATGTGTGCCTTTTTAAGACGAGTGTGGACATTATTTTCAATTGTAAATCCAATGAAAATTGACTAAGTTATAGCCAATAATATTTCGAGCTAAGCGGCACTTCAACGTAAACAATAAAACAACTTTGTTAAAATTGAATCCATATATTGCATGAACGCCGACCAGCCACCAATCAACAAATGCGTCTTATCACTAAGCGTCTACTGGTAATTTTCAATTGGAAATCGGTTCACAATTGACAGAGGTAATTACTTAAAACTGTAACCACAGGCAGAATGTATCCCACATGTATCGCAGTTACAGGTGTATGTGCTTCTATTGCGGAGAATATTGCAGCTACCTGTACGAGCCACCCTTCAAAAGGTGTGCCTTTTCAAGACGAGTGTCGGTATTATTTTCAATTGGAAATCCAATGCAAATTCACAAAGTTATGACCAATAATATTTCTAGCTCATGAACACATGATGCATTTCGGGGATAGCACTATCAACCGCAGTTGTTGCAGTAGTTGACCGCTAGGGACCGCTAGTGAGATTGGGTGTTATGATGTCGCAAGCAAATAGTACTGCTAAATATTTATTTATTTATAAATAAATAAATAAATACACACTTATCGTTACATATTTAACTGGTACCATTTGCTTGCGACGCGATCACACCCTGGCTCACTAGCGGTCCCTGGCGGCAAACTGCTGCAACAACTCCAGTTGATAGTGCCAGCCCGTTTCGTTGGCGGCCGCCCAAACAGCGAAAACAATTGTTCTATTACGCTGGAAAAACATGTCTGTCAAGTTAGCGTCGTATTCGTATTCGTTTTCAGCGTCGAGTTCCGATTTACCCAAAACTAAGTTGTGTGTAGAACTCGTCGAGTTATGCACGAATATACTATTGCTTTTTTCGATAGCTGAACTAGTGTGACCTCTAGGGGGTCATCAAAGTTCACGAAACGGTGTACCCTCTAAAATCTGTATTTATAAACCGATTCGATAAAAACAAACACCTAAGTGTGTCTCGCCGTCCCGACAAACCGCATCTCCGAGGAATTTTGTGTCAATGTCGTAGGTCACAGTCAATGTCACTTAAGGTCACTTTTAAAAACGGTGTACCCTCTAAAATATGTATTTACCAACATATTTGAGAAAAACAAACATCAAAGTGTGTCTCGCCATCCGGAAAAACCGCACCTCCGAGAACATTTGGTTTCAAGGTCATAGGTCAAGGTCAAGGTCACTGTAGGTCACTTTGAAAAACGAAGTACCCTCTAAAATCGGTATTTATCAACCGATTCGGGAAAAACAAACACCAAAGTGTGTTTCGCCATCCCGAAAAACCGCATCTCCAAGAAATTTGGTTTCAAGGTCATAGGTCAACGTCAAGGTTACTTAAGATCACTTTGAAAACGGTGTACCCTCTTACTTATCAACATATTTGAGAAACACAAACACCTAAGTGTATCGCCGTCCCGACAAACCGCATCTCCGATAAATTTTGTGTCAATGTCGTAGGTCACAGTCAATGTCACTTAAGGTCACTTTTAAAAACGGTGTACCCTCTAAAATATGTATTTACCAACAGATTTGAGAAAAACAAACATCACAGTGTGTCTCGCCGTGCCGAAAAACCGCGCTTTTGAGGAATTTGGTATCAAGGTCATAGGTCAAGGTCCCTTTAGGTCACTTTGAAAAACGGTGTACCTTCTAAGATATGTATTTATCAACCGATTTGATTTTTAAAAAATACCAAAGTGTGTCTCGCCGTCCTGACAAACAGAATGTCCGAGGCATTTTGTTTCAGGATCATAGGTCAAAGTCAAGGTCACTTTAGGTCTCTTTGAAAAACGGTGTACCCTCTAAAATCTTTATTTAACAACCTATTCGAGAAACGCAAACACCAAAGTGTGTCCCACTGTCCCCTATGACCGCACCTCATAGGATTTTGGTTTCAAGGTCAAAGGTCAAGGTCAAGGGCACTTTAGGTCATTTTGAAAACGGTGTACCCTGTAAAATCATTATTTATCAAAAGATTCGAGAAAAACAAACATCAAACTGAGTCTTGACGTCCCGACAAACCGCACCTCCGAGGAATTTGGTGTCAAGGTCATAATGTGTCTCATAGTGTGTAGGTCAACGTCAAGGTCACTTAAGGTTCTTTGTAAAACGGTGTGCCCTCCAAATCTTTGTTGATCAACCGATTCGATAAAAACAAACACCAAAATGCGTCTCGCCGTCCCAACAAACCGCAACTCGAAGGGATTTGGTTTTAGGGTCATAGGTCAACGTCAAGGTCAATTTAGGTCACTTTTAAAAACGGTGTACCCTCTAAAACCTGTATTTATCAACTGATTCGAGAAAAAATCATACCAAAGTGTGTCTCGCCATCCCAAGAAACCACACCTTGGAGGAATTCCGTTCAAGGTCATATGTCAAGGTCACTGAAGGTCACTTTTAAAAACGGTGTACCCTCTAAAATATGTATTTATCAACCGATTCGAGAAAAACAAACACCAAAGTGTGTCTCGCCGTCCCGACAAACCGCACCTCCGAGGAATTTGGTTTCAGGGTCATATGTCAAGGTCACTTTAGGTCACTTTGAAAAACGGTGTATCTTCTAAAATCTGTATTTATCAACCGATTCGAGAAAAACAAACACCAAAGTGTGTCTCGCCGTTCCGAAAAACTGCACCTTTGAGGAAGTTTGTTTCAAGGGCATAGGTCAACGTCAAGGTCGCTTTAGGTCACTTTGAAAAACGGCATACCCTCTAAAATCTGTATTTATCAACATATTTGAGAAAAACAAACACCAAAGTTTGTCTCGCCCTCCCGACAAACCACATCTCCGAGAAATTCGGTTTCAAGGTCATAGGTCAACGTCAAGGTCACTTTAGGTCAATTTGAAAAACGAAGTACCCTCTAAAATCTTAATTTATCAGCCGATTCGAGAAGAAAGAAAAAACACCAAAGTGTGTCTTGCCGTCTCCTAAGACTGCACCTCCGGAGAAATTGGTTGCAAGGTCATAGGTCAAAGTCAAGGTCACTTTAGGTTACTTTTAAAACGGTGTACCCTCTAAAATATGTATTTATCAACCTATTCGAGAAAAACTAACACTATTATGTGTCGTTGTCGTTGACGTTGACCTATGACCTTGAAACCAAATTTCTTGAAGGAGCGGTTTGTCGGGACGGCGAGACACACTCTATTGTTTTTCTTCTTCTCAAATTTGGTGATGAATAAAGTTTTAGAGGGTACATCGTTTTTTCAAAGTGACCTAAAGTGACCTTGACGTTGACCTATGACCCTGAAACAAAATTGCTCGAAAGTGCGGTTATCCGGGACGGCGAGACACACTTTGGTGTTTGTTTTTCTCAAATATGTCCATAAATAAAGATTTTAGATGGTACACCGTTTTTCAAAGTGACCTAAAGTAACCTTGCCGTTAACCTATGACCCTGACAAAAAATTCTTCTGAGTTGCGGTTTTTCCGGATGGCGAGACACACTTCGGTGTTTGTTTTTCTCGAATTAGTTGATAAATAGAGATTTTAGAGGTTACACCGTTTTTCAAAATGACCTAAAGTGCCTTGACCTTGTTAACCTGTAACCTTGAAAACAAATTTATCGGAGGTGCGGTTTGTCGGCACGGCAAGACACATTATAATGTTAGTTTTTCTCGAATCGGTTTCTAAATAAAGATTTTAGAATGTACAACGTTTTTCAAAGTGACCTAAAGCAACCTTGACGTTGACCTATGACCCTGAAACGGAATTCCTCCTAGGTGCGGTTTTTGGGACAGCGAGACACACTTTAATGTTTGCTTTTCTCTAATCAGTTGATAAATAAAGATTTTAGAGGGTACACAATTTTTTAAAATTACCTGGTGACCTTGACCTTGACCTATGGCCCTGAAACCAAATTCTTCCCAGATGCGGTTTGTCGGGACGACGAGACACACTTTGGTGTGTGTGTGTCTCGAATCGGTGGATAAATAAAGAGTTAGAGGGTACACCGTTTTTCTAAGTGACCTAAACTGACTTTGACGTTGATCTATGACCTTGAAACTAAATTCCTCAGAGCTGCGGTTTGTCGGGACTGCGAGACACGCTTTGGTGTTTGTTTTTCTCAAATCTGTTGATAAATACAGATTTTAGAGGTTACACCGTTTTTGAATTTGACCTAAAGTGACCTTGACGTTGACATATGACCCTGAATCAAAAATGTCGATGGTGCGGTTTGTCAGGAGGCGAGACACACTTTGTTTTTTGTTTGTCTCGAATCAGTTGGTAAATAAATATTTTAGAGGCCACATCCTTTTTCAAAGTGACCCAAAGTGACCCTGACGTTGACTTATAACCTTGAAACCAAATTTCTCGGAGGTGCAGTTTTTCGGGACAGCGGGACACACTTTGGTGATTGTTTTTCTCGAATCGGTTGATAAATAAAGATTGTATAGGGTACACCGTTTCGTGAACTTAACTAGGTAAGCTATCGAATAACCAATAGCATATTCGTGCAAAACTCGACGAGATCTACCCAAATGCCTAGGTTGGAGCAAATTGGAACTCGACGCTGAAAACTAATTCGAATACGATGCTAACTTGACGGACATGGCGAAAACGAAGTGCGGTAGGAATACTAATGACGTTTGTTTATTGTTTATTGATAAACCACCAACAGGCACAAAACCCGGTTGCAGGTGAAGTCAGGAGTGCGCGTGCGCGTGCGCACGCGCACGCGCACGCGCACGCACACGCACCCGCACCCGCACCCGCACGCGCACGCGCACGCGCACGCGCACGCGCACGCGCACAGGCACAGGCACAGGCACAGGCACAGGCACAGGCACAGGCACAGGCACAGGCACAGGCACAGGCACAGGCACACGCACACGCACACGCACACGCACACGCACACGCACACGCACACGCACACGCACACGCACACGCACACGCACACGCACACGCACACGCACACGCACACGCACACGCACACGCGCACGCGCACGCGCACGCGCACGCGCACGCGCACGCGCACGCGCACGCGCACGCGCACGCGCACGCGCA
>JAXIVJ010013002.1:35000-38575 GCA_036785665.1 Chirona hameri
GTGTATGTGTGTGTGTGTGTGTGTGTGTGTGTGTGTGTGTGTGTGTGTGCGCGTGCATGCGTGCGTGCGTGCGTGCGTGCGTGCGTGTGTGTGTGTGTGTGTGTGTGTGTGTGTGTGTGTATGTGTGTGTGTGTGTGTGTGTGTGTGTGTGTGTGTGTGTGTGTGTGTATGTGTGTGTGTGTGTGTGTGTGTGTGTGTGTGTGTATGTGTGTGTGTGTGTGTGTGTGTGTGTGTGTGTATGTGTGTGTGTGTGTGTGTGTGTGTGTGTGTGTGTGTGTGTGTGTGTGTGTGTGTGTGTGTGTGTGTGTGTGTGTGTGTGTGTGTGTGTGTGTGTGTGTGTGTTTTGCGAAGTGAGACGTGGGTGCTCTACACCATTCGAAAGCACGATTTTGCATCTGAACAAAAAAAGAAGAAAATGAATGAATCAACAGTACCTGGCATTGCCGGTCGGTCCAGATACGCTTATTCCTCAGGTGCTATAAGTATGCCTCCTCCACACATTACATTACTTACCACGGATACGGAAGCATGTGACAGTACTTCCCAGTAATTTAACAGCCGACCGGGACTTGATGGTCATGACTCAATTATTCACCATGTGAAAATGGCTATCGAACAGCAGAATGAGTTTCATCGTTGAAGGCTACTAACATACAGAATATACTAACATACAGAATGTAGATTACATACATAGGGTCACTAACATTACATAATCGCTGTCAGGTCCGTGTGGTTGCCAATGCGGATGGGAACTTGTGAATAATGTGTGTGGGTAGGTATGTATGTAGGTGGGTAGGTAAGTATGTGCGCAGGTAGGTAGGTAATGTGTTTAGGTATGTAATGTGTGTAGGTACGTAGGTAGGTAATGTGTGTGTGTTGGTAGGTAGGTAATGTGTGTAGGTAGGTACGTGTGTAGGTAGGTAGGTAGGTAATGTGTGTAGGTATGTAATGGGTGTGGGTAGGTAGGTAATGAGTGTGGGTAAGTATGTGTGTAGGTACTAGGTAAGTATGTGCGCAGGTAGGTAGGTAATGTGTTTAGGTATGTAATGTGTGTAGGTAGGTAGGTAGGTAATGTGTGTGTGTGTAGGTAGGTACGTGTGTAGGTAGGTAGGTAGGTAATGTGTGTAGGTAGGTAATGGGTGTAGGTAGGTAGGTAATGTGTGTAGATATGTAGGTAGGTAGTGTGTGTAGGTAGGTAGGTAGGTAATGTGTTTAGGTAGGTATGTGTGTAGGTAGGTAGGCAATGTGTGTAGGTAGGTATGTGTTTAGGTAGGTAGGTAGGTAATGTGTGTAGGTAGGTATGTGTGTAGGTAGGTAGGTAGGCACTATGTGTAGGTAGGTATTTGTGTAGGTAGGTAGGTATGTAATGTGTGTAGGTAGGTATGTGTTTAAGTAGGTAGGTAGGTAAAGTGTGGTGTAGGTAGGTATGTGTGTAGGTAGGTAGGTAGGTAATGTGTGTAGTTAGGTATGTGTGTAGTAGGTAGGTAGGTAATGTGTGTAGGTATGTACTGTGTGTAGGTAGGTATGTGTGTAGGTAGGTAGGCAATGTGTGTAGGTAGGTATGCGTGTAGGTAGGTAGGTGAGTAATGTGTGTAGGTATGTATGTGTGTAGGTAGATAGGTAATGTGTGAAGGTATGTGTGTATGTAGGTAGTTAGGTAATGTGTGTAGGTAGGTTTGGGTGTAGGTAGGTAGGTAGGTAGGTAGGTAATGTGTGTAGGTAGGTATGTGTGTAGGTATGTATGTAGGTAATGTATGTAGGTAGGTAGGTAGGTAATGTGCGTAGGTATGGAGGTAGGTAATGTGTGTAGGTAGGTGTGTTTTGAGTCACATGTCAGCAGCTGACACTACATGTGTTTGTTACCAAGCGAAGGCCAAATGGAGGAGATCACTAATAGTACGAACTTTTCAGGTTTATTTCAGGTTTGCATAGTGGAAAATGCACATTTGATCAATATGTCCATACTGTTTAGTAATTAATATTACCGACTTAGATGGCACTGATGCTACATGTGATAAGTTAACATGGACATGTCTAGACTGATACACCGTAACACTATACCTAGTGCAGTATGCAAGCAGCATGCGACACAGCAACGCAACATGACAATGTGTTGCGTTTGTCATACTGCACCGCAATACATTTGTCTTCGAAATACTGCACCGCAATGCATCCGCTTGATATGCTGCGCCGCACCACACTTTGACTTGGCTAATGGCATAGTCCGCTGACAGTGTTGGACTCATTGACTGCGAGATGTTCTCTCATTGTTTCAATGATCAGTAATTAGTCGGTGAACATTTTCTAACACATCCAACAAACATAATTTTTGCTATTTTATCTTTGCTATTTCATTCCATATTTCATGTTTCTTGTTCCATTTTTATATTTTTAATTAATTTGAGCCATTCAATAACTTTTAACAAACTTTTTATCATATGGGATCTTTTAGGTGATCTCTTTTATTAACGGTTTAAATTATTAAGGTGAAGACCAAGGGATATGATGTGATCTATTAAATATATATATATCAATGCATGTGCAGGGGCGTCGTTTTATATAGCCTGGTAGGACCCAAACCCTACCAATGTGCATTTGAGCCTTACCAATGGCTCTCTGGGCCCTACCAACGTTGTACAACATTTCCTAAAAGAGATAAGAAAATTTCGAAAATAAAAATAAAAAGGCATTGCTGTGAAGCATATAAGAATGCATAGCATGGACCATGTGTCGCAATTAAAATACCTTAATATCATAAGTTTGAGTTGTTTGAAATCACCTTATATGAGTTGTTCAGTATCAAAACAAATGAATCATGTCATGGCGGATCTTACTAACATCAATGGAAAATGAGTAGGGACGTCAAAAGGGCAGGACACCTTCTGACCTTGAAAGGATCCCTAAAGGAACCCCAATGGAAATAGGTATGCGCCAACCCTATTTTCCAACATCAGCATATATGACACTGTTGCAAAATAGCTGGAGTTGCACGTGTCTCAATTATTTCAGAGATACAGTCATACAAATTTACAAAAATGAAACCTTGCAAGAACACTTTTCTAAAAACAAAGCACTCACCAAATCAGTCCAACAATGTATCAATATTAGGTTATCCCAAAGAAATTATTTTCATTCACAATGAAAATTAAATAGGCCGATCCACATTCAGGACATACTGGTCAGTAGATGCAGGAATGTCAAAGTGAAATGCCTCACCCTTAGGCCTTAACCTCAAGTTTATTATTCTCTCTAATTCATTAGTGATATAAAATGTTATGTACTGATTTAAACTCTTGGTTTGCAGCAATAGCAAATTGTATATGTAAATTCCCTAGCTATATTCAAGAATTGCTTGCACCCCGTCCACACCCCTTGAATGCTGCTTGAAAGACCTCCCACAAATACCTTCTGTTCCTTCCTTCTGACACCACGGTAAATAGAATACTTCTGACCAAGGCTATGTAAACCAGGTAGAACGCTCCGGCCGAAAAAGTGGCGACAACTCGTAATTTAGTAGCAGCGACCCCGTAGCTGATGCTGACGCGGAAGAGGGTCACGCAGCCGGCCGGCCAGTC
>JAXIVJ010013003.1:0-35000 GCA_036785665.1 Chirona hameri
CCGCCGGCTGACGTGACCCCAACACACACACCTGCCCGGCCCATTACCGTAATGGGTCGGCTATGTATGGACGTGTCGATTCATCAGCGCCGTCACTACAGCTGGTTTGCCGACGCGCGCAGTCTTCACATTGAGGGGCTCATCGCCAGTCGCCGGGGCCGGCGGGGTGCCGGCGGGGTACCGGCGGGGTACCGGCGGGGTACCGGCGGGGTACCGGCGGGGTACCGGCGGGCGGGGGGGGGGGGGAGGGCTGGTAGGGTGCCGTTATTCTGTACCGATACAGAAGGCTGTTCTGTACCGATACAGACTGCTGTTCTGTACTGATACAGACTGCTGTTCTGTACTGATACAGAAGGCTGTTCTGTACCGATACAAACTGTTGTTCTGTACCGATACAGAAGGCTGTTTTGTACTGATACAGAAGGCTGTTCTGTACCGATACAAACTGTTGTTCTGTACCGATACAGAAGGCTGTTTTGTACTGATACAGAAGGCTGTTCTGTACCGATACTGACTGCTGTTCTGTACTGATACAGACGGCTGCGCCATTGGAGGCCGTATTTTTAATTTCCGACGCTGTTGCGGAGGGAGTCGTGTGAAAGGAAGCTGTTTGGCTTACTGAAAGGAGTCTGATTTTTCTCGGAAATGTCTCGGAAATCAAAATGCCGTGTGCCATTCATTAGGTGATATAATGGCGTAGCGACAGACAAGTTGGAAGTTATTTTGTTTACTTTTTTATAAACAAGTTATTTCTGAATAGTGGGCAGACGAAACCGACCGACAGAGGAAAACCTACCGCACTGCGCTCCACTCTTAACGATAACCGTGAGCTTGTAACCCGTGACAACAGACAATCTTGCCACCTTGCATTACCTCGCGTGCAGAATAACTGCGCACGGAAGGCGGATGTTTCGGTACCGTACCGCGCAGCAATGTAAGGAGGATGTCATCAGTCGCGAACCCTCCAGTTTGTCGCGCAAAGGTTGCTTAAATGTAGCATTCGCGGAGTTTTACAGCAAACTTGAGGAGTCCAGTGTCTTGTATGGGCAAACTCTTGGTGGTAGAATATGGACAAACTTATTCAGGACGCATGATTGACGGATTGTAGTGTTATGTTATATGACATGGTCTATGAATAGCAACAAGACTGGGGTGACCTGATGCTGTGCAATCAATGGCCATATTAAAATAATGCCCAACAATTGCCCATCCCCCCCCCGATGCGTGCTAAAATATGGCATATAGGCATGGCAATACTATGTGTTGGGTCCGGGCATACTTTTAACGGATTTACTGCAAAGACAAACTCCAAAACCATCTTCCCAGCTCACTTCAAAAATATTTCACACCCTTTGGGTGTAATGATGGAGTGGCCTATAATGAGAACCCATTTACATCAGTGTCACCGTGCTGCAACACCCTTCGCTGCCGTAATATCCTGTACCAACACCGACTATACCATCTTGATACACTCCGTTTACACCAACCTTACACCACATGGCTTTTTCATACACTCGCGCTACACCCCCTATACACCCCTCATTACGCCCTTCGTACCGTCCACTTACACCTTATATACACCTTTCTACACCTCCATACACCCTTGTTACAGCCATCGTACCATCCACCGACACCATAATACACCCTTTCTACACCGCGCATTTCCGTTCCTTTTGTTGCAAATGCAAACAGAGAAAGAACGTTTTCCCGTGTATTTATCAAACAACATCGACAGTGAGCCACATATACGTGGCTATACCGCCGCCGCCATCCAGCGGCGCCAGGGTCCTCCTCACCGTGTCAACCTGCGGCGGCGGCGGCGGCGGCGGTGGCGGCGGCGGCGGCGGCGGCGGCGGCTGCGGTGGCGGTGGCGGCGGCGGCGATGGCGGTGGCGGCGGCGGCGATGGCGGTGGCGGCGGCGGCGGCGGCGGTGGCGGCGGCAGCGGTGGCGGCGGCGGCGACGGCGGATCCGTCGAGCCAGCTAGTCGCGCCATCGTGCCAAACGTGGATCTTGGCCGGCATACTGTCATTGGTACACCATGTTCACATCATCGCGGAGATGTTGGACAAGGCTTTTCAAACAAACAAGTTTCACTGTACACAATTCACTTGGTTGCACATTGTAAAGTATGCACACATACTTGCACAACCTTAAAACACCAGGTCTGTGATCAGGCAAGTAGCCAGAATTTCGTCCA
This sequence comes from Chirona hameri, assembly GCA_036785665.1. Lineage (NCBI taxonomy): Eukaryota > Metazoa > Arthropoda > Thecostraca > Balanomorpha > Balanidae > Chirona > Chirona hameri. Next base: position 2,199 of record JAXIVJ010013003.1, read on the forward strand.
GGGGGGGGGGGGGGGGGGCGGCGCCTCGAAATGGCCCCCTTCCCGAGCGTTGAAAGGGCCCCTTCCCAAACGTTAAAAGGGCCAAACAAAACGGATGAAAAGGCACGTTACAAGGATGGAGAACGCAGTATGACAAGTATGGCATGGGCCATACCAACATTTAGGAGCTGGAGTTCGCAAACTGCCATATCAACTTTGGAACCAGCGACACCAATTTGGAATCAGCTATACCAACTTCTAATATTGTTTAGGCTGAAGACCTGAACTCGTCCATGTTGTTGTTGACGCGAAAATTTCGCCGCTCCCTCCTTGGCTACGTGCCTGTCTGTGATAAATAACAGCCTTACTTACCTCTACATCGATGCGAGTCTGCACCTGAATGTCCTGCGCGCGCCACACACGGCGTACTGTCGCAAAATGGCGCCGCTTTGCTCCCAAAAGGTGTCCTAAGGGTGTTTCTGAAACATGTCCTTGTGGTGTCGTCATGGTGTAGGCAGGGTGTAGGCTCGGTCTTTCGACGACGGCGTCCATGGTGTTTTGGCAGTGTGTTATTGAGGTCAGAGGCGGAACTTTTTGTTTTTGTTGGGGTTGTAATTGAGTCGGCGACCGGTGGGGGGGGGGGGGGGGAGGGGGGGGGGGGGGGGGGGGGGGGGGAGGGGGGGGGGGAGGGGGGGGGGGGGGAGCAAAAGCGACTCAAGAAACAAAAACGAAAAATGTTCAAAATTGAAAATGGTTAAACACCATAGAATTAACATTTTATTATCTGTTTGATTTTCACAAACAGTTACAGATGACTGAGTGAAACGCGAGCTATACATGAACTATCCCAGCTATCCAATATCCAATTATCAATCCGTTACTGATTGGCTATACGGAAAGATCGCTACATCATACATTCGCACGTATACACCAACTGAATGTCCGGATCAACAGCAACGAAATGAGAGAAAGAATCGCGCGCACGACAAGCTGCAGCTCACTTAGCATCGAAGCATCAGCGCCAGCTTCACATGGAGAGTAAATACACAATCATACAAAATATACATGGCTACATGCAGGTACCTAAATAGTCTTTCTAAGTCATTTTGGGATAATATGTTGTATTGTTTGATTTTAAATGCTATTTTATGGCAAACGTGACAAACATTTTAAAGTTTTTCCTTTTCTGTGCTCATATTTGTAATTGTTTTGTTTCAGCGCTCGCTCGTCCTTCCGTGGTATAAGGGAAAAATCTTAATATGAGCGGCCCGGCCCGATCCAAACCGACCCGACCCGACTCGACCCGACCTCGCCCGTGGCGACGCTTTTGATAAGCTCATATCTCTGCAACCGCACGTCCGATTGACAAGCGGTCTTCTTTGCTGAGCATCCCTATCCACCTTACCATGTGTGAGACCAGTGCCGACTCACGTGGGTGACTACTGACTACCACTGCGTTGCGCGTGCCGCGTGAGGAGTGTTGAAAACTGTTTTATTGCAAAAACTCCGCAACGGCTGGGCAGATTGTATGCAAATTTGGTTTGTGGTTAGAAACCCCTCAGCAACCACTTTCACACAAGTCAGGGGTGAGGTGCGTCTGCACGTGCGCACGTGCACGTGCAGACGCACCTCACATGTAGCTACCCTATTCTATATATCAGGAACGGCTGAGCCGATTGTGTTCAAATTTAGTGTGCGGTTGGGGACCTCTCAGCCGCCACTTTCCCACAAGTCAGGGGTGGGGTGCCCCTGCACGTGCGCACGTACACAACCCTCTTCTATATCTCAGGAACGGCTGAGCCTTTTTTGTGTTCGAAATTAGTGTGTGGTTAGGGACCTCTCAGCCGCTGCCTTCCCACAAGTCAGGGGTGGGATGCCTCTGCACGTGCGCACATGCAACTTTTTTTTTGTATCTCAGAAACTACTTGCCCGATCGAGTTGAAATTCACCATACATTTCCTTCGCGCTCGCTCGTTCATCGCCAACTACGGCGCTTTACTGGTATGTAAATGGCGTGAGGTAAAATGAACTTCTATCATCCCTATTGTACCATTAGACGCTCAAACAAATCATTTAAGCCCATTTTCGGGTACATACAATATACTTAATACTTATACATAAACACAGGGGCGTATGAACAATGTTCAAGTTGGGGGGGGGGGGGGGGGGCAGGAGGCATTCTGAAGTCGATTCTAGCCATGCAACACCCATAGGCGTAATGTTAAAATCCAAAATATTGGGGGGGGGGGGGGCGGCTGCCCCCCCCCCCCCGATGTTCCTACGCCTATGCATATACACGCAATAACTGCGTTCCATAACAATGTCAAGCCAAGGAGCCCATAACAATCAAATCTTAGCATGTTTGACCTCATTTGACCTTGAAGATATTCACCTAGGGCCATGGAATTTTCACAAGACAGAGTTCCCCACAGAACCTCTCCACCCTACAATTTTCGTTATTGTATTTCTTTTCGGGGCCTTCATCTCCCCCCCCCCCCTCCAGTGCGTGTAATTTTTAGAAGCCCTCCAGGGCGCGTGTTAATAAAACCCTATACCTCTATACAGTTCTACCTTGCATCTCACGTTCCAAAGCACATAGTAATGCACGTTAGTACACACTTCCTGCCTTTGAAACGAAGCTATGGATCAAATTATTGATGATCAATCAAACCGGTAATCACCCTCCGGTAAAGGCGGGATAACACCAGGACGTCATATGAGTCATATAAGAGCCATCAATACATCGGTGATTACGTGCGAGCGCCTTCGAGCTCGCTCGTCCTTCCGTGAAGTAGGGGGAAAATCGGAATATGAGCGGCCGGGCCTGGCCCGTGGCGGTGCTTTTCAGAAGCTCATATCTCTGTAACCGCACGTCCGATTGACAAGCGGGCTTCTTTGCTGAGTAGCCTCATCCACCCTATATTCCTGTTTGAGACCAGAGCCGACTCACGTGGGTGACCATCACTGCGCGTGGCGCGTTCCGCGTGAGGGGTGTTGAAAAGTGCCTGCTCGCAAAAACTCCGCAACGGCTGTGCCGATTGTGTGCAAATTTGGTGTGTGGTTAGGGACCCCTCAGCCGCCGCCTTCCCACAAGTCAGGGGTGGGGTGCCTCTGCACGTGCGCAAGTGCGCACCCCTTTTTGTATCTCAGAAACTACTTGCCCGATCGAGTTGAAATTTAGTGTGGTGTCATGCAACAGTACTAGGAAAGCAGCACCCTTATGCGTGCGCACTGCGCATACCAACCTCACCATACATTTCCATCGCACTCGCTCGTTCATCGATAACTACGAGCAGTATTTATTTACTTATGCATTTACTGGCAATGTCGGGGTTGTAATATTCATAATTGGGGTTGTAATTTTTGAGGATGCAGTTGTAGCTACAACCCCGAAAGTACATCAAGTTCCACCCATGATTGAGGTATGCTACTTATGGTGTTCAGGAGGTGTATTGGAATATAATACACCCCCAGCTGCAGGTAAACGGACAACGGTGGTGTACTGCATGTGTCAAAGAGGAGTATTTGTGGTGATTAACAGGTGTGTAGATTGGTGTGATTTTATTTTTGGTGTAGATTGGGTGTTATTTTTTTTTTTCAGGCACCGTATACAATTTATATATTAGCACATATTATCGGGCCGTTCATATGTTGCGACACGTTCTAATATCATTATAATATCATAATCGGAGTCGCGACTCGTCTGTATTAGGAAATACACGTGTCGGTCGAGAGCCTCGGCCGACAACAACGCGCGACTGGTGTGACGGCGTCCGGACTCCGGCACGACAGCGGACTACCGGCGGTGACGATGTCACGCTCACCGACTCGTACCCGTTCTCGGAGCTCGACGCTGGACGTGGAAGCCGTGGTAGAGGCCGCCATCACCCGACTCACCAATGCCGGACTGATCGGAGCGGCACCAGCGGCAGCGACGACTGAGCCTGTGCCGGAGCCGGGGGAGAGGAAGCCGGTGTTCGGGGTCGAGGTGACGGCGACGGGGCCCAGCTTAGCTCAGCGGCGCCTCTGGCTGGAGGAGCTGCGGATGCAGAACGGGTCATCTGTGCGGTTTGGCTCCCGCGAGAAGGAAGAGGTGAGAGCGCTGCTGATCATCGGTGACAGCGGCGGACCGTCCGGTGACCACCACGCCTAGTACTGGTCCCGCGTCCGCCTGATGTTAATCGTCGCGCATCACGGGTGGGCGGCGGCCATCGACGACTCACGCACCAGCGACATGGACCGACTGGGAATTTTTCTCACCCCGGCCGCCGCCGGCCCAGCGGTGCCGCCCGCCCAGCACGTGCCGGTGGCTGACTTCGGCCACCGCGCCCGACCCTCGCGGCCGTCTGGGCTGCGGCCGCCGCGGCGCGCGGCGCCGTCGGCCCAGACGAGACGTCAGGATTAAAGCGGCACTTCGGTCGGCGGGAAGGGCTACGGTCTCGGCGCCCCGCTCCGGCCCCTCGCCGACCGTTTCTCCCGCGGCGCTCTCCTCTGCCGGGGGAGGCGACCCGGCTCCAGTGCCGGGCCGTGACGGCGCGCCCTGCCCGCCCCGGGCGGTGCTGCTGTCTGCCGCCCCGGCTCTGCTCGGCGCCACACCCCTGGTGTGCGGCGCGGGCGGAGTCGCATCGTTTGGGCGCTGCCGTGATGGGGACTCGGCGGCAGGCGCTGGCGCGTTTCGGCCGACGCCCTATCTCTCGGGAGACGTCGATGGTGGTGCCATCTCGGAGGAGCTGGCGCAACTTCTGGTGGACTCGGTCGGCGGTGGGGTTCGGTCGGCGTCGTCATCTCCATCCGTGGCGGCGGCCTGTTCGCTGCTGAGTCTCATCGGAGATAATCGTCAGCGTGTCCCATTATCTATTAATTTGCCAAGTGTTGTGCCTATTTATGTAGCTGAGTACGCCGCTGCTCTGGTGGCAGTAGCGCTTATGTCTGACGGCGAACCGTTTACTATTTTTTCGGATAATATGGGTGTATGTTATCATTTAGATAAGGGTAGATGTCCGAGATCATGGCTGCCCGTCATGTTTGGAATTTTCCAGAAGAGAGTTTTTTCAATTCGGTATATACCGACGCAATGTAACCCGGCTGATGCCCCGTCTCGCGCCATCTGTCGGTGACCTGTCCTGGGGTCAGTAGGTGGCGTGATGGTCAGCTGACCAATCGGTAGCGGCTGGTGGGCTGGCGACAGCCAATGGAGAGCCGGCTTTGTTGGCGACGGTACGAAGCCGGTCCCCGCAGTTTTGTGTGGAGTCAGTCGCGACTCGTCTGCACTATCGCGATTTTTTCCCCCTCCTCTCGGATCTCCGGAACTACTGAACCGATTGTAAAAATTCAAACGGCATTCGATAGCCCTGCACAATTTATCGAGGGAAACCTAATATTGTTGACCTCGGGGTCACCGATGACGTCACAGGTCAGTTCACATGTACACAATGTTTGACCGTGTCAAAAGGTCTCGATGGATTGAATTGTCGCGCAAAATTGCGATATTAAACGCATAAGCAGTCGATAAATCGGTATGATTCGTGTGTCTGACACTTCTAAGTACCATCCTAAGCTATTTTTGATCCTGGGTCAGGTCAAGGTCATCCGAGGTCACGAGGTCAAGCTGCAGATTGCGGTCATTAGGCGTTGTAACACATGTTTATGCGTTTGTTTTTCGTCTAGAACGCTAAAAATGACCTTAGAACATTGTTTGTTCCATATAAATAGAATTAAAAAACAAACACGGAAATGCATTTTTCATGCATTGTAATGCTGTGAGAGGTGGTCGATTTTTGTTATATATAGTTCATAAGTCAGTCATTTTTGAAGATATCGACTTCAAATGTGGTACACATATTCAACGAACACGTCTCAATCACACGTATTCCGGTTTCGTGGATAATATATTTTTTTTTTGTGAAAATTTTGTTTAAAAAAAATGTATTTGGATTTCTCCAAATTTTGAATGAAAAACCTGAAAATCTGAGATAGCAGTTTGATAGCCCGGTCTATTTTCAGTAATTTGATTTAAGATAATTTAATTTATCTTAAACATTGAACTTTTGACGGCATTTTCCGCAAACCATTATTTTTCTACAAAAACCGAAGAACATGACGTCACTCTGACGTCATTCGCGGTTGACCTATCATAACTTCATCTTTTTACTTTAGCCAACATGTGTAATATTGATGTGAGAGAAGTTACTGAAGAATTGGTGACGATACAAGTGTTGGTGTCGTTTCGAAAACGACAGTGTCCCGGTGAAAATGGCGCGAGACATTAATCGCGTGAAAATGTTTATTGTTGGCAATTTGTCGAGTGATTTCTGGTTTGGAAGGGAGAACTTGGCGTGACCCCTTTTGAATACGGGGTATATTTCTTCGGCGCCCTTATTTTTACTGAAGTATGATCAATTTTACTTCCCGGCTCCCCTAATTTCTAATTCCCTTAATTTACTCAAAACCTCACCTAATATACTCACGACATCACTTTTTATACTACTAGAGTTGCCAGATCACAATTGGATACCAATCTTTTAGCGCCATTATTTGTACTAGAAAAATCATCAATTCTACTACTCGGCTCCCTTAATCGGTTAGGTTAGGTTAGGTTAGGTTAGGTTAGGTTAGGTTAGGTTAGGTTAGGTTAGGTTAGGTTAGGTTAGGTTAGGTTAGGTTAGGTTAGGTTAAAAAAAACTATGGCCTTGCTAAAAACTATGGCCATAGTGCTTCGATGCTATCTACCGTGCAAAAAAACTATGGCCTTCCTTGATCAGTTGCGCCAAAACTGTCTCAAACCAATCTTCCCTGCCGGCATGGCAGCAAACCGCAATATGGCGATAGGCGTTTTAACCTCACCCGCCATGCCAGATCTTAAATAAACTACATTATAGTAGTACTGGTCGATTATACTAGTTTCATACTACAAAACATTCCATATTCGGAAGGAAAAGGTAGTCCTCCTAGAAAAGGGTGCTAAAGTTGAACTAAAAAGGTAAAAGTGAGTAGAAAAAAGGTAGACTTTGGTGAAAATTGGGCCAACGCAAAATTAAGGGAATGTTTGAGCAATAATAGCACAGCAATGGTGCAAAAAGGGAGCTGTGAGTAAAATAGGGGAGACTCGAGTAAAATTAAGTGCAGTGGTAATTAGTAGCCTTTGAATACTACGATTGGATCAAGGCCATAGAGACTAGGTAGACCCGTCCGGGGTAGGCAGCGAAATGCGTGATGTCACGGGCACGTGACGTCACACGATCCATATTCAAATAGTGTTAAATCGGCCTTCTTTCGCATCCTGCCATTTTAATACCTTAGGTGACAGAGGGATCAATTGAGCACTAAATGATAGATTGAAATGTCCTGTACAGCTCGCTTTTGGGACATTTTCTCCTAAATTGCAAGGGTGAGCCGCTAGACGATGTCAAAGCGAGGCATGCAACCGAGCGAGGCCCATGCCCATATAAGGCAATGCTTGGATTTGGGACACTGGGAACTGTCGCTGGATGCTGTTTTGGTTGAAGTGCGAATTTTGTATTATCTCACCTGGTTGTTAACGAAGGAAGGTGACTTGAGGATACTTTGTAGTAGTATCTATCAGGTGAAAATATTTTTACATCTGGATTACACTTGTTTCACCTACAATTATGTTGAAGATCGTTGAGTGACGAATGCGCCACCGTAAATAAACATGGCGGCCGCGCTGGTCGAAGGCGTAATTCTTTTGGTAGACCGAGAAGTGCCACGAAACGGTCTACGAAAGGAAATACGCTTCGCCCGATTCGGCCACCCCATTGGTGGAAATCGAGCTGGAAAGTGACGCGATGGGACAGGGTGGACACGTTACGGAGATAGCCATGACACCCCCTGCGATTGAATAGAATAAACCTTTAATTCGAACATGAAAACCGAAATGGCTTGCCGATCACGAAAGGTGTATCTTAATTTCATTCATTTTAATGTTAGCGCCGTAACATTTTGGTCTCCCGGGCCGGATGCAGGCCAGTAACGTAAAGAAGCACCTAACGTAAGCTGCAGTTCCGTTTCGATTAACGTAGATGTTTCCATGCAGTTTTTATTTCGATTAACGTAAAATGTCTTCAAAAACTCATAGCAGTGTCAAGACCAGGAGCAGAGCCGAATCGACCGCGACGTCCACCGAGAGTTCAGTGCGGAGGAGAGCGCAGGTCTCTCAGTTGAAAGCAGCGCAGGCCAAGCGGGTCGTAGGAGAAACGGAGTGTGCGGCTGAAGCTCGTAAAACAGCAGCAGCCGCAGCGTCGGCGGCGGCGGCAGCGGCAGCAGACGCGGCGGCGGGGGCGGCAGCAGACGCGGCGGCGGGGGCGGCAGCCGCAGCGGCCGAGGCTGAGCGGGCGCTCGATAAGGCTCGGGCGGAAGCCCGTAAGGCTGCTGACGCAGCGGCGGTTGATGCCCTGGAGCTGCGGCTTATTGAGGAAGAGTTTGGGTCACAGCAGTCGATCGGAGAAGACGAAGACTGCCGGGAAGATCTGAGACCTGGTGATGGCTTCTCGAGCATAATGGAGCAGCGGGAGGTTGACGGCGATGACTCGCCGCATCGCGAGCCTGCTGCGAGGCTCCGACGAGCCTCCGAAGTAGCCGACACTAATGACAGGACCAGGAGCTGGATCACGGCTCTTCCCAGTGGGCGCGTCGATTTCCGAGGACCCCCAGCGCTCCCGAGGATTACGCTGGATAAGTTCGATGGCTCCCCTATAGAGTGGCCCAGGTGGAGTGGGCTGTTTAAGGCCCTTGTGCACGACAACGGCACTCTGACGGACACAGAGCGCCTGACGCATCTCCAATCCTGCCTCACCGGAGAAGCGAGGGAGGCGGTCCGCGGACTGTGATGGGGAGTTGAACGAGGAGGCGTTACGCGAGCTGGAAGGGCAGTTCGGTGACCCGGCAGCTGTGGTGCAACACATGCTGACCCGTCTTGCAGCTACCTCCGGTGAAGCCGAACGACCTCACCGGACTGACTCAGCTGTCCCGCGCACTCCACGCCGCAGTTTGCACCCTCACGTCCCACCGTTTCAACGCTGATCTCGCCGCCACCACTAGTGTGCGCAGGTCGTGGCAAAGCTGCCAATGAATCTGGCTTGGCAGTGGGGACAGGCGGATCTGGAGCTCCCCCGGCGCGAGACGACTCTATCCGACTTGGACCAGTGGCTGAGAAGAGTGGTACTCGCGGGTCGGCGCGCTCTCCCAGAACTGAGTACTGCGCGGTCCGACCTCGATCGCAGCCAGGGATGGCAGGCGAGGAGGCTGGCACGCACGAGCAGCGGCGAGTCTCTGCGGACAACGCTGGTCAACCAAGAGGCGGAAATGTCTGCCCGGCCGTGCGTGATCTGCACGGGAGGAGCGCATCGACTGCAGGAATGCCAGCAGTTACAGGCTATGTCTGCTGGCGACAGACTTCGGGGCTGGTTCGAGACAGCAAAAGCTGTTTCAGGTGCCTCGGCGAAGGCCACTGGGCCCAGCAGTGCCGCGACAGGTTGCTTTGCGGGAAAGACGGCTGCCGCGGGCGACACCACCGACTGCTCTATACGTCAGCACCGGAACCTCGTGAGACGGAGGTGGCCGCCGGAGCGGAGAATCCCGCAGCGTCCTGGCCACAAATTCAACGCCGGAGAGCAGTTGCATGTATACGCTGCTTCAGGTCGTACCGGTGAGAATTTACGGGCCCGAGGGAGCATACTTTGACACGTGCGCTCTCCTGGACTCCGGTGCGGACACCTCCCTGTGTGCTGAGCACGTGCTGCAGCAACTGTCGGTCGCCGGTGAGGCAGAAGAGCTCCGCCTCAGCAACGTGCAGGAAGTCGGGGAAAAAATAATGTCAATGAAAGTATCTCTACAGATTTTGCCAATTCGGGCCAGTGGAGGAGCCGAGCGCGTGACCGTGCCAGTGGTCTTCTCCGTTCCGAAACTCAACGTCGGCCACAGCAGATTAACTGGAAGGAGCGAAGCAAGTGGAGACATCTGGCTGGGATCCCAATCCCGGACACCAACGGCCGCACCGTGGAGCTGCTTCTCGGCGCCAACGTTTTGGAGGCTATGCTACAGAAGGAGGCTCGGGTCGACTCCCCAGGACAACCCTCGGCGGTCAGGACGCATTTCGGCTGGTGCCTGACGGGCAGCCTGCGCCAAATGATGTCTGTGAGCGCTCGTGAGGTGCTCCATATTCTGAGAGAGCGCTCAACCGAGGGCACACTGGCGGAGATAAGGAGCACCTTCGAGCCTATCCAGTGGAGATTTGTCCCCGGGGAGGAAAATCCAGCGGACAATTGCTCACAAAAGCTCATGGCGTCGGACCTGACCGAAAACTGTCGCTGGATCCGCGGGCTTCGGACGCCCCCTATGGCAGTCCGAAGATGACTGGCCAGCAGATCGCCAGCCGCGATCAGTCGCGCAGGAAGACCCAGCGGTGAAGACGGTCCTGGCTACACATCATGACAGCGTGGCGACACCGGACATACTGCCAGACCCTAGCCGGTTCTCAAGCTGGAGCAGGTACCGGCGCACCGTGGCCTCGATGCTGCGATTTCGTCGGAATCTGACTGCTGCACGCTCGGGTAGTCAGCGCGAGTACGGCTCCCTGTCAACACTGGAGCTCCGAGTAGCAGAAGCTGTCATCGTTCGGCAGCTACAACGCGAGGCATTTGGCCAGGAGATAGCGGCGCTGACCAGAGGATCACGAAAGGCTGATGCATGCAGGGGCTGATCACGTCCTCGACGAGCTCCAACAGAAATACTGGACCCGTGAGACGAGGAATCTGGCGCGCGGTGACCTAGTCCTGCTAGTGGAAGAGAGAGGACGCGCCTCGCGGGCAATGGCCGCTCGGTCGCGTGATGGAAGTGATACCGGGTCAGGACGGCTGCGTGCGATCTGCCCGCGTCCTGGTGCGCGGCAGTGAGGTGCACTGCCCGGCGAGACGGATATGTGTATTAGAGGAGGACAGCGCTTGAAGATGGACGTCAAGCTCTCCCCCCCCCCAACCTCTCTCCCTCTGCCCCTGGAGGGGAGGATGTCGTTTCGAAAACGACAGTGTCCCGGTGAAAATAGCGCGAGACATTAATCGCGTGAAAATGTTTATTGTTGGCAATTTATCGAGTGATTTCTGGTTTGGAAGGGGGAACTTGGTGTGACCCCTTTTGAATACTACGATTGAATAGAATACACCTTTAATTCGAACATGAAAACCGAAATGGCTTGCCGATCACGAAAGGTGTATCTTAATTTCATTCATTTTAATGTTAGCGCCGTAACAGTTGGTTTAGGAGTTATTGCAAAATAACGGGGGGGGGGGGGCAAAAATAGACCCCCAGTAAGTCGCGGGTTAAGCATATAAATATTTTCACAAAATTTGCAATCACTATCCTATAGCATATTTACTTGTATAATATAAATGTGAAACAATGAACCAACTATGCTAACCAAAAACAAACAAAAAGCCAACATCAACAGTGTGTTGCTGTGGAAGTGAACTGCTAGTTGAAATATTTTTTCAGCTCTGACCTGAACTTCAACCTTCTCAGCCCAGGCCCGTCCAGAGCCCGGTGATTTCCTTAAAGTTGATGCCCAGCCCAGGCCCGGCCCATGGCCCATAGGGCTAGCCCAGCCCGTGACGAACTCTGTATGGCAGCTGAGTTGTATCAAAAATACCTATACAATTTGTAGTTTTTGCCCCCTGTTTCCCCCTATCAAAGATTTAGGATTTTTCTAGAAATGTAGATCGTGTTGAGGGGAATCGAACGCCGTTTGATTTGTGAAAATCGGACGGGTGGATCTCGAGATCTCGGGGGGGGGGGGGGGGGGGGGATCCACGCCCCTTACCAGGAGCCTGCCACTAATAGGGGTGTCACGTCTGTGTGGGTAGATCCCCGTTTTTGGTAACGTAAACCGTTCGTGGAATGCCCATTCTAGAAACGCTTCTAGATACGGATGCAGAAACTTCTAGACACGGGTGCGGATTAATCCTTTTTACGTCTCTGGTTGATAAAACCATCATAACGACTCATAACTACTCATGATAGTCCGGTGAAAACCACCAAAGACGGGTCAATTTCACGGTTTTCAGTCACTTAGTTTCGCATGTTCTGGCCCCATTTGATATGATTGCAGTCCTGTGCCCAGCCGACCACGATTCGCCCTGCGGCACTATGTGGAACGGTCCCGACCTTCGTCCTCCGTTTATCGCAGTAGATCTCCCCTCCCACTTGCCTGTGTGTAACGTACTACAATGAAAAACCTCTCCCGAGACCACTGAAATGTTCCACTATAACCGTGTGTAACCGGCAACGTGTCAGTTACGGCGGGTAGGAGTTGACCTCTCCTCGGTCGGCCCAAGTTGGATCGTTCTTGGCCAGGGGCGCACTCAGGTCCATGCTGCCCCAAACCGGGGCAGGGAGCCGACAATCAGTTTTTTGAAGATTTTAGAAGTTGAAATGCTGGTGACGTACCTGGGAAACCTTAAAATGGTACTACTGATATGCCTAGTGTCTTTTTAAGTGTATTCCTGGTTCCATTGAATATTTTTGGTCGGTAGCATGGCACTAGGGGCGCAGCCAAAACCTTCAGAAAGGGGGGGAGGGGGGGCAAGCCCCTAGGAGAGACCCCCCCCCACAAAAATAACTGGATATGACAAACCCTACGGATTTCTGCCACTTTATTTTGTGAGGCCCCCTTTTTAACAATGTTTCCCTTTCAACTTTTGATGAGCTGGATTGGACCAGGACCCTCAGTAGGCATTGTACTGAGCGCATTACTAATTTGTATCTTTACATACAGGAGAGAAAACCTATCTTAGCTGACAACAGGTGGGCACTGGCGGATCCAGTGAGGGGGGCATCAGGGCAAATGCCCCCCCCCCCCGCAGGAATATGGGGGAGGGTATTCAATACAAATATGCCCCCCCCCCGCGCGGGGGGCATACTTGCCATGCTACGTTCCCAATTTATCTTAAAATCGTAAAAATTGTCTTTGCAGCAGTAAAAATCCAGCTATTCACAGTCAAAAACAAGAAAATTTCGCGCCGCTTCGCGGCATGACACAACTTTCGCAATTGCTTATACAAATTTGGAAAATGGGAAAATGAATTCCATTAAGTGTCTGGCAGAGGCTCTCCTTGGCGGTAATTGCTGGCACTGGCGGATCCAGGGGGGCATCAGGGGCAAATTCTCTCCACAGGAATTTGAGGAGGGGCATTCAATACAAGTATGCCCCCGAGCGTTCCCTGCACTGAGCGTGAAAAACAATGATCTTAGGAGAAAACTTCATGAAAACGGAAGTTTTTTCTTCTCTCGAGTGATTTAATTTTAATTTTGTATGTATCACTTTTTCAATGATAGACAGAACAGCGCACCTGATGCAATTCAAGCAGCCCCGGTGACACTTAACCCGCACCCCGCTGGGGAGGGGCAGAATCTGCCCCTCCCGAATTTTCTTAATAACTTGAAAACTATAATAGATATGCACGTACAACTTTCAGTACCTTATGCTGCATCAATTCTACGTCTTCTCACCAAATTCCAATGAAATTGATGTAACATTTTGGGAGATAATGACGTTTAAATGACGCCATGTCGTGCCATTTTTGGTGGAAAAACGATAAATGTTTGAACAATCATAGAAAATAGAGTTTTAAAGCAAATTGCAAATAAAAAACGTCAAAAGAAAGGAACTGACATTTTCTTTAAAATAGCAATCTCGGATTTTTAAATTGTGTGTTTTGACCCTCATAAATGAAAAACAAACCAAAAGAATCCACTTTTTTTTTAATTTGAAAAGTGAATTTCTTAAGCTCGAATACCAAAATAAGGTGATTGGCCCAAATCCGCGGATAAAAAAATGGGGTTGCCTTTTTGCCACAAAAAGATGCCCCCCCTCACGGAGAGAGGCAGGATCCGCCAGTGCAGGTGGGGGTCGGCTTTTGAGTGTGTGGGTGGGTGGGTGGGGGGGGGGGGGGGGGGCAGCTGAAGTGGCGAAAAATGTAACTTCATTTTCATACGTGTATTTAAGCCTTTACAGCATTGTTTATGTGGATTTTCATATTATAGTAGGTAGGTACTTGTTGGTTACGCCGCGAAATTGTTACGGGCTGTTAGTTACGCCGCGAAATTGTTAGTTACGCCGCGGTTTGTCCGATAAAACCCAGAAATATAGGCGGTGGGTGGGGGGGGGGGGGGGGCATATAACTGTATACATAGGGGATAAGAAGCTAAAAATGTTATTCATTCAATTCAGCGTTACGACGAACCTAAGACGATGACTATGGCTTCGTAATGACGATGACTACCGATGTGACGCCGTGAAGCGGCGTGAAAAGTTTAATTTTAGGCCCTGGAAAACGAAATTTTAATATTGTAACCAGACCGTTAGTTGAGCCTCTTTTAGGTAACCTCTTTTCCTGGTTGCACATCTCGGAATGATGCAAAATATTGAAATGAAGGTAGTTTTTTCATATACATTAGCCTCGGATAGTAAATCACGATGACCGGTGGCAGTCGGCGCTCAATAGTACATATGGTAATAATAACTGTATACATATGTACCGAACTGTAACAAACAACTGGTAACAGTACAAATTAATTGAAGGCAGCAAGAGGCAGAACGACTTTTCCGAGCATAAATGGTCCCTGTGGATCTAGAGGAGCCTGGGGTTGATGGTTTGGGGAGATGGTCCTGGCCTGTTCCCACTATAAGCTCTTCGGTCCAGCAACTTGGGCAGCGCTGGAACAGATTCCGGGTGCCGATCTCCTCGTCTTTGCGTTCGCGTCGCCTTTTTCGGAACTCGGCAGACTAGCTAAACATGTAGCCTGCTTGAAAGCGAATATTTTATGAAGGAAGTAGGCCCTGGGGCCAGCAATTACCGCCAAGGAGAGCCTTTGCCAGACACTTAATGAAATTAACTTTCCCATTTTTCAAAGTTGTATAAGCAATTGCAAAACTTGTGTCATGCCGCGAAGCGGCAGGATTTTTTCCCTCATGTTTTTGACAGCTGGATAGCTGGATTTTGACTGCTGCAAAGGATTTTTTTTAATGATAAATTGTTAATTTTCCCCGCAAAAAGTGGGGATCGACCTCTAAGAGTGTGGGAGGGGGGGGGGGGGGGGGGGGGGGGGGGGTCCAGACCCCCCGACTCTCCCGTCGGCGACTCCCCTGGCTGACAAATATTGCAGCACACACTCTCCTTAAATTGTTTTGTACTACCCTCCCCCCCCGAATTCAAAAACGCATCAGACTTATCAAATTACCATTTTTCAACCCAAGAAAATATTGCACCAGGTAGGTCAGAATACAGCACATTACCGCTCATTATGACCGCGCCGACCACGGCTAGCAGGCGCTCCAGCTATAGGAGGCGCTCCGGGCGACGGGTAGCAGCTCCTGGGCAGGCTCGAGGGCTCCGTTCACAGACTCAATGGCCCTCTGGATAAGCTCGAGAGGCCCCTGAACGGACTGAATGGCCCCTCGGCAAGCCAAGAAACCCCTGAACAGACTCGAATAGGCCCTGGGCACTGGGCAGGTTCGAGAGGCCCCTGAACAGGATCAATGGAACATTGGGAAAGCACGAGAGGGCCCTGAACAGACTCTAATGTCCCCTAGGGAGGTTCAAGAGGCCCTTGAACAGACTCAATGGGCCCCTGGGAAAGCTCGAGAGGCCCCTTGGCAGGTTCGAGAGGCCCCGGAACAGACTCAATGGACCTCTGGGCAAGCTCGATAGGCCCCTGGACAGGCTCTAATGGCCCCTGGGCTGGTTCGAGAGGACCCTGGACAGACTCGATGGGGCCTGTCGTACGGCCGTGTCGGGCCGGTTCGGGCCGGTTCGGGCCAGTTCGGGGCGATTCGGGCCGGTTCGGGCCGGGTCGGGCCGGGTCAAATGTAAATTTGTCTAGTAAGATGACGAGAAACCTCACGAGCGCTTCGCGCCCGCTCGGTAATCAATAAACGTTTCAGAAAACCGTGATGCATTCGGCGGTTTAACTTGGCCCCGGACGGCCCGCTATTTAGTGTTGGCGATTTGTTTCATTGACCAATCAGGGACGCTGTCACGCTTCTTGGCGCACTTGCTTCATTCTGGCCCTATGACTTGTTTATAAATTAACATTGAAACCAGAGATAGTGACGGATCATACTATTCGTCACATATGTAAGAACATATATTTTAATTTCCCAAAATTTCATTTCTGAAATAGAAAAGTTGTTATTTCACTTTTAAATTGAGGCACGATCAATTTGATACCATACATGTGTCACATACAAAATGCAGATAAGTAAATTAAAAGGTGAATATTTCACTTTAACATTGATTTCCGTTGCAAGAATGTGAATTTTCGTGAACTATCGCCGTAAACGTACTGCCGTGAACGTGCGGCCTATGAGATGAGATGGATTGGGGTTTTAGGGCGCCGCAATTACTAAGGCGATATCGCACCCATTTTCGTTATGGTCATTAATCGTGTTTTTTTTTTTCTCGTCAGGTGCAAATAATTGTTCCGCTTTATTCATCCCAAATTATTTTAATGCATAAATTCCTCTCATTACTGCATTAACCTTATAATCGAAAAATACGTTATTTGAAATCGGCTATTGACACCTCCTTCCGAATAGCACTTGATTGGATTGAAGTATCCTTCCAAGAAGTTCTTGGATTTGAATCGGAGATGGACATTAATTCATTTATTTCTAACTAACTATTGTGCAGTTTTAACACTCGTTGCATAAAACCTAATGCATCCAGCGAGGATTCAACGACCCTAAAGCGACAGTGATCATGGCTGTCAAATCAATAGCGGATCCAGGGGGGGGGGACATGGCGGTCATGCCAACCCCCCAACCCCCAACGCCTGCAACCGGACCAAAATTGACACATTTCCTGATATAGAAGAAAATCTAAGTAACTTTTACAAAGGAAAGTTTGTTTTAAATCAGCTATCAAGCAAGCGAAATCCGATGAGTTTTGATAATTGTGTGATACTTTTTGGAATTTTCTTCTCCCCCAAAAACGTGTCCCCAAACCACCGTTCTGGATCTGCCAATGTGTCAAATAGGCGCCGTTTTACTGAGCATTAACGATTGAATACCATGGTTATACGTATTCACTGAGGGATGAACACCATGAAAACACGGTGCGAGTAACAAGACCTGCGTATCATCACCCATCTCCACAAACATGCCATTATCCGCCGAGTTTACTTTCATACGTTACACGGATTGCTTCGAAAATATATCTAAGAAGTACAGTTTTACCAATTTATGGACACCGTGAATTAAATATTCTTGAGCGCTCGTGCGAAGAATATTGGTTTAAAGGAACACTCACAAAATCGCTACACACGACCAGGGTGTTTACTCCTACCACGGGGGTTAATTTGGAAATTTACTCATGCTTGGGGTGTAATTGTTGAGGCTTCGCTATCCACACTCATGGCAGACACCTGCGTGGTGTGTCATTGCCGACCACCATCGCATCGTGCGTTCAATACCCACAGCTCAGGTCTTCACGGACACCTGCCCGCTGTGTTGATGTTCAATGCACCTGCGTCATGTTTCCGCGCACCGCCAGCTCAGGTATTCATCGACACCTCCCATTTACACCCCGCTGATGTGTTGCGGCCTGAGAAGGCGGCCGCTAGCTGCGCGCGCACACTTTTCAAACGCATCCGGCCGGCGGCTCAGTAGCGCAGTGACCTTGGCGGCGGCGGGTTGTGCGAGTGCGTGCGTCGACCGTTGTCAGTTACTGTTGAGTTACGAAAGGCTGCCAATAGTGCGTCGTGTTCGGAGTTATAAGTACCTAATTGTGAGTTGGGAGGTGTGCAATTCGCGCGATCTTTTGATCTTAGAAATGTAGTTAGTTGTGAATTTGTGATCGAGAAACATTAGGTATGATGACATTTGTGACGGGAGGGCATGTTTCATGCCCTCCCGTCACAACAAAGTATTGCCTATCCGGTTGGAGCTGCAACGGCCGGAGAAATAAAGCTTCTAAAACATATGAATATATGTAGCTGACTGTTGATCCTTAGTAACTATGATTATGTATGAGTATGTTTGATGATGATGATTTGTGATGTTGATGCTGATACATTGATCTATTTATAATAATTCACGTTTTTTGTTAATACAATGGTTTTGCACGGAAATGTACCTATTATTAGATGCTCGGATTGGGAAGGTTAGCGCGGGTGGTCAGAGTCAGGTCAGAGTGCTCAGATTGGCATGAGTCTTGCGAGTTGCGACACGTCTCTGAGCCGGCGCCCGTCACGACACCCCAAGCAGAGACGACCGTTACACCTCTCCCAGTGGTAAACGAACACCCGCAATACGCCCGGCAGAGGCGTCAATCGACACCCCCGCATGAGTATTGTGACACCTCGACACCCCATGGTGCGGTTATTAGGGGTGTTCCGTTAAACCTATACACCCCATGCAGCAGCGATCACGGTTGTTTCGGTACACCTCTCTGAGTGCTAAACAAAACACCTTCCAGGCGACGTATTTTAGGTTGTGTGGGAATCACACGGACTAGGCGTGTCGAAACCCTGCACGGGTGTTGATTTTTTTTGTGAGTGAAACCAGTCACTTTGCCAAATCGCTGTGAATGTGCTAATAAGCGGTATTCGTACCTGAAAATGCTGAATATGACATTGGTTTGGCTAAATTATCGAGATATAACCTCCCCCTCCAAAAAAGCAATATATTTCGAAACATAGACTAGCATATTAACTATAGATTACGAGAAGTGGCGCAGATTTCAAAAGTGGCGCATATTGCTATGGCATTGTGTGCTTCGAAATCAGATGTAAAATACTCGGAAGTAGGTCTATGTAAAAATAATGATTTACATCAGTAATAAGTACAAATGTCATGATTATCCTATAATTGTTTACATAACTAGCATAACATTGTTATTGGCGAAGGGTTCGCTCCATGGGCGTCGGAGGCGGGGGGGACGCATCCCCCAACATTTTCGGATGTTAAAATTACACCTATGGGCGATGCATGGAAAGAATCGACTTCAGAATGCCTCCGTCTCCCCAACTTTCGGAAGGTGGCGGCGCCCTTGGTTCGCTTGCTGGTTCAGTAACGCTGCTTTTAACCTACCATATGAAGCTTTTCGACAAAGAGCTGAAATGTTGGACAAAGCACCGAATTTCAGGATAAAGCATCAAATATATTCGGCAGGAGGGTCCTTACAACCAAACGGAGTATGCCGTAAGTGATTTCTCGACATGGCCTGCAACACTGCTATCTCAGAGAGAAATTATATTTATGTGAATTTTTGGGCACAGCCCATTTTCAAACAAGATAAGAACAATTACACTTGTAGAGAAACGAGCACGAACGATTGTGCGTTTCTCTACAAGTGTGATCGTTCTCAACTTGTTTGAAAATAGGCTGTGCCCGAAAAATCACATAAATATAATTTCTCCTCTAGTGTTTTTAGTCTTCTATTTACGAGGAAAATGTCATATCATAAGTATTTTTCTTTAGAAAACATGGATTCTCTAATTTATGTGATAGCCAATGCCGTCGCACGAGCGCTGTCTGCTTTGTAATGTTAACTGAACCACAAGTTTCAGATAGGATCGTAAAATTTAAGCCAGCTACCAATGAAAACATGAGGTTGCGCGAGCATATGTAGTGAAGCGTTGTCGGTTGTGCCAGCATTTTGCTAAAGTCGCATAGCTGAATGCAAACATTATCAGTATCATGTGCATTGGGGCGGATCATTTTTGCACGAATGTTAAATTTTCTTGGTGACACACTTTTTCCCATTATTTCGACTACGCTGAGTCCAATTGCATCAACAATTTTTTAATAAATGTTAAGGGGTTGCGAAAAATCGCTGAAAATTCCATGTTTTGCTATAAATGCCCCTAAAATCGCCCATCTTGTCTTCGCGATTTTACGAAACAAATTCAAAATTTGCCTTGTGGCATACTGTTTTCCTGTTATTTGGACTATGGTGATTCCAGTGATATATTTTTTTTTTAATCGGAAGATATCATAGGAAGGGTCGCAAAAAAGGTTAAACATTTCAGCTTTTTCTTTAAATACCCCAAAATCGCCCATTTCGTAACCCCTGTTTCACGACACGCATATAATATTTTCGACATGACACACTTCTTCCTAGTTAATAGGACTGTGCTTATTCCAATTATAGGAATACATTTTTAATCACAATTAGGGGTGGAAAAATCGCCAAATATTTGGCACTTTTATATAACCATCCCAATATCACTTATTTTGTCCCGGCGATATTACATGCCTGCACTGTTTTGGTTCTTCCGGAAATGTAAATGATATATATATATATATATTTAAACGGATACAACATAATCTTCATGTATTTACCTTGTATTTGATCAGTTGCATGTCTATTTTCTCTTGTATAGGTATGTTTAGTTCTTTGGGACTCCATCACTATGCACGACGCATAACCCTTACCGACACAAGTTGCTTTCTAAAGAGTTTGTCGCATCAAGACAAAGGCAATTTTAACTTATGAGTAAAACATCAGTTGTCATGGCATTGCATGTTTCAACACATAGCCTCTTGACAAAAAGTTTCCTCCCAAAATGACTTCGAATTGAAGTGATGCACGTCACACATACGCTTACAGGCCCGCATTAGAGTTGGCTTCTTGACCGTGGGTACCTGCTTGCGATGGTTAACCTCATAGTTAACCTCATGGAGTACTTAGGGGTGTAGCTTCTCCAGAAGTTTTTTTTTGCGGGGGAGGGGGGGGGGGGGGGGGCTGAGCTGGGAAAAATCCCTTAAAGTATCATCAAAATTCACAAAAATACAGATTTCTCCCCGGATTTGACCCACTTCCTCGTCCAAGTAGGGGGGGGGGGACTGGATAATGGACAATGGACAATAGACAATGGACATCCTCGCAGGGCGAAACTGCGAGGAGGGCGATTTTGGGGTATTTAAAGAAAAAGCTGAAATGTTTAACGTTTTTTTGCTACCCTTAAATATCTGCCGATTAAAAAAATATATCACTGAAATCACCTCTAAGTAACACGAAGTAACAAGAAGGAAATGCCACAATGCCACAATGTCACAATATTTTTTTTTATAATTCGTTTCGTAAAATTGCGAAGACAAGATGGGCGATTTTAGAGCATTTATAGCAAAACAGGGAATTTTCGGCGATTTTTTGCGATCCCTAAATATTTTATTTTATTTCAAAATTGTTGATACCATTAGACTCAGCGTAGTCGAAATAACGGAAAAAAGTGTGCCACCAAGAAAATTTCACATTCGTGTAAAAATGACCCGCCCTAATGTGCATGCAAGGATTGTTGTAAGCATGTACACAATTTAGTTGTGTGTTCTCAGCTGTCAGTGTCATCTTCTGACATTGTGACCCAAAGGCGGATCCAGAACGGGTGTTGGGGGGGGGGGGGGGCAAATCCCCAAAGTCTCACACAATTCTGAAAACTCATCGGATTTCGCTTGCTTTTGCATTGATAGCTGATTCAAAACAAACTTTCCTTATCAGGAAATGTGTCAATTTTGCGCCGATTTAAGGCGGTTGGGGGGGGGGGGGCGTGGCCCTTTTGCCCCCTGGATCCGCCCATGTTTTGACCCCATATCAACTGAACAACATCTGGGATTTCTTACACTTATCACCATTTATTTAACGGGAGTGTGCCTACTCACCTCCCTTATTTGTGGTTATTGACACTGGTCTATAGAACATAATTTTCTGAATTGAACCATGACTTTATTTTTCCAGTTCACCCCAGTTGCTGAGATATGCTAAAGACTCCATGAACTTGGTGGAAGCAAAAAGTTATCGGGTAGATTCCAGAGGGCTTCCGCTACAAGAAGCACTGCAACTATCGATTAAACTGCTAACATATCCAGGGGCGGTTCTCCCATGTAGGCAAGGTAGGCAATGCCTACCCAGTTCGGTAGCCTTCTTCCGATACCGATATTTATCTTCCCCTCTTTTCATTTTTTATTTATTGATTAATATGGTTTTCTGCAATCGGAATAGGCCTATCTCGGAGCAAATTCCCCAAATTTTTCAAGGAAATTTCCTTTGAAATCATAATTTAAACACAAATGTAAGAAAACCCTTGCCTAAGTTTGCCAACCTCGTCCTACTAGATGCTCGACCAGCCTGTGTACTATACTATTAGGTCCTGCAGTAAACAATTGCTGTAAGGTAGGCAAATCCGCTAGAAAATCGAGAAGAGCACACCTTTTTTAAGCGCAATTACTTCATAAAATAAATATGACTGCAATACCAATAATTAGTTTAGGCTCGTAGTAGCTTGTCACATAGGGGTTCAGTTATGATTTCTTTTAAAAAAAAATCAACTATTATTCCAAATAACGATGATAGCGCCATCTAGGCAGCTTATCCACCTATAATCGTCTCGCGGTTTTGTGACGCCTGCTTTCAGTTGTGTTCCGTGACGTTCTTCGTGTTGCTCATAGTGCGAGCTAGCGCCACAAGCCAAGCAAGGTCTTGCATCAACTAGCTGATTTTTGTTTTGTATTTGCGCCCCACCCTAGCATGGCCCTGAACTGGACGGTGCTCGCTCGCTCTTTGCCAATCCACGTGTGTTACTGGTGTTACTGATATGGCAGTAAAATTGGCCTGTTCGGTACGTTTTTATGACAATGCTGTCTTGCCTACCTAGACTCAAGGGCCCAGCGCCGCCCCTGAACATATCGTTAGCGCCGGCCAATAGCAATTCGACAAAACAGCTCGTGCGCGCTGATAGCAGCAGTCGCACAGTACCGTCTGTCCCCCTGATCGCAGTGCTGATGGCCATTGTTCGACGAAGATATAAATTTAAAGCTACGAAACTTGCACATAATGAAGTTCACAGTGGCAAGAACATGCCATGTGCAAAACTTGTCCCTCTGTAATGATGACCGTAATTGTATTGTCTTATGTGCGCCGTTTTACATAACATCACTATAGTGGCGATAGTTTTATAGATATCGAAAACAATGATAAGCAAAAAACAATATAAGTGAAAATTCAACTAAAGGGGCTCCAGATGTGTGTCTCGTCGTATCCAACAATCAAACCAATAGCTACTTACCGTATGCAAATAATTTTTTTACATTCCAAAACAGTTTTTTTTTTGCAAACAAAATTCCTATATTACGCCTTGCGGCTTCTTCAGGGCTAAAGATCACCTTTGACCTTTATAGTATAGTGGCAATAGTTCACCTTTGACATGGAGTTTTGAACTGAGATAGCAGATTTGTAGAGCAGATCGAAAAATGGGTTGTAGTGAAAGAATTACCTCGCTACGCTAAGTAATTTCGACACAGGACTAGTGGCCCCTTTTAGAAGACGCTGTTTCGTGCCCCGGAAACTTGTTTCGGGTCCTCTAAACGGTTGTTTACGTTACAAGCAGCCTGGGTATATATGTCTAAAGTCCGTCGTTATTGTGTGCAATAGTTTTCATATCCAAACTACCATATGCATGACGCATATAATTGTCATGAACTTTCTATGGCCATGAAGGAGAAAAGAGAAACATGCCCATTTTTCGACGGATATCCATCTATCGTCCAAACAAATGCCATATTCGCTTTTTCAACTCGAAATACCCCGTATAGCCAAATTTCAAGACAACTTTCAAGGTGAACTATTCCCTCTAAGGGAGCTGTATAAAATTGTCAGCGGTTGTTTTCAAATACCGCAGTAAATTGGAATGGCTGCGGGCCTTCTTATCGTACCCACTCTCCCGGGAATATCCCGTAAAATAGGCGTCCACTGAAGTGGTGTGGAGCATCAGACACTGTTGGCGTCCACTGAAGTCGTGTGGAGCATCAGACACTGTTGGCGTCCACTGAAGTGGTGTGGAGCATCAGACACTGTTGGCGTCCACTGAAGTCGTGTGGAGCATCAGACACTGTTGCACGACAATGCTGTCCCCACCACTTCGTAATTGCATGGCTGCGTGAGTAGCGATCACAATGACCGCGAAGTTGGAGCGGTCCCCAGAGACCGGCTCAAATCGACCGCGTGACCGGCTGCGGTCGGGTTAGGGCCGGCAAACAGTTTCAGGAGCGGCCCCGCCCCGCCCCGCCCCGCCCCGCCCCGCCCTGCTCCGCCCCGTCTCGCCTCACAGGAATCTCACAGGACCGGACCGGCCGGCTGTGTGTTTACATTATAGGCCGACATTAATCGCCGTCCATTCTGATTGCTCGCCGGTTAGCAAGTCAGCGGACTGATTTGGGGGGGGGGGGGGCAGATGCACGCCACAGCACTGACCGGGCCGCCGACGCCGATTTACCCCCGGTCAGTACAGGCGGTGCGCAGCGTCGGCAGTGGCAATGCTATTGCGAGAATGTCGGCCAAAACTGACTTCCGCTTCCGCTGGTGTTACAGGTGACTGGTGGCTGCGCTGGAGGTGGAGAGAATGGAAAAAGGCTCCAGTCCCGAGGCTCTCCCCTGAAGACGGCACAACATTGAAGATGGTTCTACACTCTATGTTGGCATTTGTCTGATCTTAAACTCAACAGTCAGCTGTTATCAGTTGTCAGTCGCCTCTCAGTCTGCACGGTCAGCTATCGTCGGCCGTCAGTCAGCCAGCTGCCGTCAGTCGTGCGTCTGTCCCCGTCAGCTGTCAGCCAGCCAGCTGCTGTCAGTCGCGCGTCTGTCCCCGTCAGCCGTCAGTCAGCCAGCTGCCGTCAGTCGTGCGTCTGTCCCCGCCAGCCGTCAGTCAGCCAGCTGCCGTCAGTCGTGCGTCTGTCCCCGCCAGCCGTCAGCCAGCCAGCTGCTGTCAGTCGTGCGTCTGTCCCCGCCAGCCGTTAGTCGGCCAGCTGCTGTCAGTCGTGCGTCTGTCCCCGTCAGCCGTCAGTCAGCCAGCTGCTGTCAGTCGTGCGTCTGTCCCCGTCAGCCGTTAGTCAGCCAGCTGCTGTCAGTCGCGCGTCTGTCCCCGTCAGCCGTCAGTCAGCCAGCTGCTGTCAGTCGCGCGTCTGTCCCCGTCAGCCGTCAGCCAGCCAGCTGCTGTCAGTCGCGCGTCTGTCCCCGTCAGCCGTCAGCCAGCCAGCTGCCGTCAGTCGTGCGTCTGTCCCCGCCAGCCGTTAGTCAGCCAGCTGCTGTCAGTCGTGCGTCTGTCCCCGCCAGCCGTTAGTCAGCCAGCTGCTGTCAGTCGTGCGTCTGTCCCCGTCAGCCGTCAGTCAGCCAGCTGCTGTCAGTTGTGCGTCTGTCCCCGCCAGCCGTCAATCAGCCAGCTGCCGTCAGTCGCGCGTCTGTCCCCGTCAGCCGTCAGTCAGCCAGCTGCACCATGTCGGCCGGCAGCTCGCCGGGTCTGATCCCCTGGAGTGACACCATGGTCAACAGCTCGCACGCCCGCGAGGTCATCCTACGCACGTTCCGCGACGACATCGAGGGTGACAACGCCTCGCTCGTGGTGGACAACATTCTACGCACCATCAACAGCCGGGTGAACGCGGGCGGCGAGCACTCGCCAGCGGTGGCCACACTGATCCAGGTACTCTACTGGTCACTGATCGTCGTCGGCATCACCATCAACCTGCTGGTCTGGTTCATCTTCATCCGGAAGCCGAAGCTGCGCACCACGCGGAACGTGTTCATCGTGAACCTGTGCACCTCGGACATCCTGCTCTGCTGCATCACAATGCCGTTCACACTCAAGTTCATCATTGAGGCCAAGTGGACGTTCGGCCTGTACCTGTGTAAGCTGGTGCCGCTGATCCAGTGCAGCAACATCCTGGTCGCCACCGGCACCGTCATCATCATCGCGCTGGACCGCTACAACACGATCGTCAAGAGCCCGTGCTCGTGTCCGCAGCGTCTGCCGACGGTGGTGTACATCTGCTGCCTGTGGATGGTCTCGCTGGCGCTCTCCTCACCGCTGTGGATGTTCAGCGAGACGGAGCCGGTGCCGTTCCCGGACCACAAGCGACACGGCCACCGGGCTGTGTTCGCGCTGTACGAGGTGTGCCGCGAGCGCTGGCCAAACCGCGCCTCCCGGCTGGCCGTCACCTTCGGCGTGCTGGTCATCCAGTACCTGGCGCCCATCTGCACCCTGGCCGTCACCCACTCGCGCATAAAGGCTTTCCTGCACCAGCACATGGCCAACGGCAGCATCGGTAACCGCATCAAGGCGGAGATCCAGCGGAACCGGCGCGTCACACTGGTGCTGACGCTGATCGTGGTGGTGTACGCCGTCAGCTGGCTGCCATTCCACCTGTTCACGGTGTTGGACGAGCTGCAGCTGATCCGGGCGCCGGCGCCGGCCTACAGCCTGGTGTTCGCCATCTGCCACCTGCTGGCCATGTCCAGCGCCGTCACCAACCCCGTCCTCTACGGCCTGCTCAACACCAACTTCCAGCGCGAGTGGCGCCAGCTGGTGCCGCGCGGCCTCAGCTCGCTCTGCCGCGGCTCGGACACCCGACTGGAGCAGCCCAGCGGCGGCCCCACCAACACGGTGCCCATGCTGACCGTGCAGCGCCAGGACCAGCTGTCCTCCACAGCGGTCTCCATGCTGCCGGCGGAGCGCGCCGGCCGCCGCCGCACAGACACCCAGCTGTAGGGCGGGCCGGCGCAGCTAAAGGCCTGTTCAGCTCAGCTGTAGGCTGGCTTAGTACAGCTGTAGACCGGTTCAACACAGTTGAAGACCGGTTCAACTCAGCTGTAGACCGGTTCAACACAGCTGTAGACCGGCTTAGTACAGCTGTAGACCGGTTCAACACAGTTGAAGACCGGTTCAACTCAGCTGTAGGCCGGTTCAACGCAGTTGAAGACCGGCTTAGTACAGTTGTAGACCGGTTCAACTCAGTTGAAGACCGGTTCAACTCAGCTGTAGGCCGGTTCAACACAGTTGAAGACCGGTTCAACTCAGCTGTAGGCCGGTTCAACGCAGTTGAAGACCGGCTTAGTACAGCTGTAGACCGGTTCAACTCAGTTGAAGACCGGTTCAACTCAACTGTAGGCCGGTTCAACACAGTTGAAGACCGGTTCAACTCAGCTGTAGGCCGGTTCAATATACCTGAACGAGTAGAGCCGATACCAACTCGCCAAACAGACAGCGCAGCATGCTATTGCAATCTGTAATGGGAACTTCGTAATTCGTATTTGGGCGCAAAACACCTACGAACGCAAACACAATAACGCGCAAATATGCGATGCAATCTGGATTGCTACAAAGCCTGCGTGTGAAGCTATTTGTCGGTGTCGCACACACGCGCCATTGTGTGCCGCCCGCGGGCCGGCCCGTGTATGTAGGTGTGCCCCATATCGTGGTGGTGCGCTGAATAGCGGTATATATCGGCGGTGGGCGGGGCTGGCCGGCCTGCGGGACCAGTAATGTGTGGCAATGTATTGAGCCGCGGCCGGCCACTGTCAACCGTACACACACGGAGGCCATTCCCGGACCTAGTCGCTCACGGAAAGTCGCGGTAAAAACCCGCACCGGGAGAGCTTTTCCGCGCCGGTGTTCTGCCAGAACACTAAATGCGCCGACGAGTATCTTTGCTTCCGACCGGCCAATTTGACGACCGTGGGGAGGAGGCGAGACTGCTTTCCGCGATGCGCTATACCGGTCCTCCGATCTGCTGCGTCACCGCTGGCTGTCCTGCCGCTGTACTGTCACCATCACTGTACTGTCACCGTCACCATCACATGTCCTCCTGCGCAGCCCTGCGCGAGAGAGGAGCGGGCACGTTCTGTCAGCAGCTGTCATGAGCCTGTCGTCAGCTGTCACTGGCCTGTCACAGCGGCGGACCGCGCTCAGCAGGCTGTCAGAGCGGCGGACCGCGCTCAGCAGGCTGTCAGAGCGGCGGACCGCGCTCAGCAGGCTGTCAGAGCGGCGGACCGCGCTCAGCAGGCTGTCCCAGCGCCGTCCTGCTCTCAGAAGTCTGTCAGAGTCACAATCACAGCCGACCGGTTCACTTAACAGCTGTACTTTTAGTACCGTTGCCCTGTCAACTGCGGGCCGAGCCGAGACCACCCCAGTAGGAAACATCAATTAAAGACGTCTCACAATGAAAGAAACCCTGAAATTAATGC
The DNA here is from genome assembly GCA_036785665.1 of Chirona hameri. NCBI lineage: Eukaryota > Metazoa > Arthropoda > Thecostraca > Balanomorpha > Balanidae > Chirona > Chirona hameri. The sequence continues at coordinate 30,200 of JAXIVJ010013003.1, forward strand.
CATCATGGGGAAGCATGACCCGCTGAGGGTATTCGGGTATTTATTGAAAACTTACTTGAGGATCCAAGCCTGAGCAATGTCACTAAACTATATGCTCTTGACCACAATGCTAATGACTAGATTTAATGGCTTCCGGAATTTTACATATTTTCCCTTTGACAATTTCCCTGATCGAGGCCGGTCTGCCCACACCGCTCGGGGCCCCGTCTGCCTGTACCACCCGGGACTCGTCTGCCTGCACCACTCGGGGTCCGTCTATCAGCACCGCTCGGGCCCCCGTCTGCCTGCACCGCTCGGGACTCGTCTGCCTGCACCACTGGGGACTCGTCTGCCTGCACCACTCGGGGCCCGTCTATCAGCACCGCTCGTGGCCCCGTCTGCCTGTACCACCCGGGATTTGTCTATCAGCACCGCTCGGGGACTCGTCTGCCTGCACCGCTCGGGGCCCCGTCTGCCTGCACCGCTCGGGCCCCGTCTGCCTGCACCGCTCGGGGACTCGTCTGCCTGCACCACCCGGGACTCGTCTGCCTGCACCACTCGGGGCCCGTCTATCAGCACCGCTCGGGGCCCCGTCTGCCTGTACCACCCGGGACTCGTCTGCCTGCACCACTCGGGGCCCGTCTATCAGCACCGCTCGGGGACTCGTCTGCCTGCACCGCTCGGGGACTCGTCTGCCTGCACCACTCGAGGCCCGTCTGCCTGCACCACTCGAGGCCCGTCTGTCTGCACCACTCGGGGCCCGTCTATCAGCACCGCTCGGGGACTCGTCTGCCTGCACCACTCGAGGCCCGTCTGCCTGCACCACTCGGGGCCCGTCTATCAGCACCGCTCGGGGACTCGTCTGCCTGCACCACTCGGGGCCCGTCTATCAGCACCGCTCGGGGACTCGTCTGCCTGCACCGCTCGGGGACTCGTCTGCCTGCACCACTCGGGGCCCGTCTACCTGCACCGCTCGGGGACTCGTCTGCCTGCACCACTCGGGGCCCGTCTGCCTGCACCACCCGGGACTCGTCTGCCTGCACCACTTGGGGCCCGTCTGCCTGCACCACCCGGGACTCGTCTGCCTGCACCACTCGGGGCCAGCCTGCTCGGTGCTGATGTCGTGGCCTAGGTACCAGGCCGGCGCGTCTTGACGGACCTATCCGTGTCGTGGCCTAGGTACCAGGCCGGCGCGTCTTGACGGACCTATCCGTGCCGTGGCCTAGGTACCAGGCCGGCGCGCCTTGACGGACCTATCCGTGCCGTGGCCTAGGTACCAGGCCGGCGCGTCTTGACGGACCTATCCGTGCCGTGGCCTAGGTACCAGGCCGGCGCGTCTTGACGGACCTATCCGTGTCGTGGCCTAGGTACCAGGCCGGCGCGCCTTGACCGACCTATCCGTGCCGTGGCCTAGGTACCAGGCCGGCGCGTCTTGACGGACCTATCCGTGCCGTGGCCTAGGTACCAGGCCGGCGCGTCTTGACGGACCTATCCGTGCCGTGGCCTAGGTACCAGGCCGGCGCGCCTTGACCGACCTATCCGTGCCGTGGCCTAGGTACCAGGCCGGCGCGTCTTGACCGACCTATCCGTGTCGTGGCCTAGGTACCAGGCCGGCGCGCCTTGACCGACCTATCCGTGTCGTGGCCTAGGTACCAGGCCGGCGCGTCTTGACGGACCTATCCGTGCCGTGGCCTAGGTACCAGGCCGGCGCGTCTTGACGGACCTATCCGTGCCGTGGCCTAGGTACCAGGCCGGCGCGCCTTGACCGACCTATCCGTGCCGTGACCTAGGTACCAGGCCGGCGCGCCTTGACGGAGCTATCCGACTCGGATCGGCCTGCTAGTATATATCCTGGCCATCGTGGTCGCTGTCACCACAGCCCCGGGCGGCGCGGCGGCCGGCCTCTTAATATACCCAGCTCGTTACGGGTTGGCGGGGCGGGCTGGGTGGCGGCGGGCCGGCCGATGACCCCGAGATCAGGCCATGTCCGAGGGGTCCCAGCAACCACCGAGGCCGGCTGAACTCCCCCAAGGCCAAACAGACCTCATTAGGCAGGCTGTGTATTTGGCGGATACAATCGGCGATGCATGCGTCAATAGCCCAGGCCCTGGCAACACGGTACCACGCTGAGATGCTCCGGCTGAGGTACTGCAGGGCTCACTCTCTAGGTGTCCACCAGGTCAGATCAGGACAACACGGTACCACGCTGAGATGCTCCGGCTGAGGTACTGCAGGGCTCACTCTCTAGGTGTCTGCCAGATCGGCGTTGGCCTCAATGTCCAAACGTCTCAAGTCAAAGATTATAACCAGGCAAAAACTTCAAAACCAGGCAAAAAACTTCAAACCAGGCAAAAACTTCGCACATCATGTCTGAAACAAGTATATGCTGATGAACTTCTGGAGTACCTGGAATACAGATCAAAACTAGTCATACCCCGTTGTACCTTGACATAAGTGATTGGTGGCATGCATTTCTCGGTGTGGCGACATACCCTTCCGCAAAATTTATTTCATAAGTCAAAATAGTCAGACCCCACTGCCGTTATCCGGAATAACCTGCCTATTGCTAGAATAAACTATGACAATGAATACAGCTAAAGGTGATATGGTTCTGTTGGCCTTCGTCCACGGGTGATTGGCTTCTCCGGTTGGATGTCACCCATCGCACCTTTACTGATTGAAGCCCAGACACCAGCCCCTCAGAGGCAAGGCACAGTTCTCTATGTTCCTGATAACTAAACAACAGGTCAATATACACAGGTCAATATAACACACATTTTACATGTCAGTTGGTACTTCGATATCACTGTACCTTCACTCAGCTCTTTATTTCCGTTCCCGTCTCAAAGTTTCGTCGAAAGCCTTATTTTATTATCGAGTTCCGATGAAATGTCGTGTGTGAGATTTAAGTACAGCATGGCCGCCTGCATGTTGTTCCGTATCATCACGTCGCATCTTCTTTGTATGAACAGCTCACTGAGCTGCACCTGTCTATATAGGCAGTCAACATATTGTTAAATGTTGAGAGCGAAGTACCTAACTTAAACCATTATAAATATATGACTATTTACAGGAGCGTGTGTGATAAACTGTACTTATGCTACGCTTATGTACAACCATGCCTATACACCATGTATCGTTCCGAAACATATAGGAACAAGTCAATGTGCAATGATATGGTGTGATATCTCCTTGTTCTGCCGGTGTTTTAGTGTCAATCCTGTGCATGTGTTCAGAGCTGTTCAATATCGTGAGTGTAATGTGAGTGCCAAGAGCTCTACCCTGTGCTTGCGTGTGGTATAGTTACACGACGAACGCTATAGGCGGGATTATTGCTGTTAACAGCCATTCCATGTATGTTAAGCGGCCGGCTGCATGTGTGACGTGCTGTTCGGACATCCGGCCTGTCTGTTTGCGTGCTCGGCTGCAGGTTAATCGAGTGGCCGCCGGCAGCCGGCGCCGGAAGGCGGCTCCGATCGGTGGTTGGCGATCACCGGCACTGTCGCAGCATGGCGGCAGCAGCTTTGTGTTTGCGAGTCAGTGACTGGCCGCCCTCACCGGCGTCCGGGCCGGCACTGTTATCTCTCTCTCCCTCTCTCTCCAGGTGTGAGTGCGCTGTTTTCGCTCGGTGGTGCTAGCGACCGATGGCGGTGCTTGTACGGGCCCGGCACCGGGGACACTGACGAATGACGTTGTGATTGTGATTGTGATTGTGATGCGCGCCGCACGCGCGGCTGACCTGCGTGGCTGCTGTGGGCCGGTCGGCCGAGATGACCCGGCCGCTGCCGTCGTCTGGAGAGCTGGCTGGGCTGGCCGCAGAGCCGACAGTGTTCGACTCTGACCGACCGCCGCTGACGACGCACATGTGCTTATCGTGACGCGCTTATTGTGATGGCGGATCTGCTGACTCTGTCCCTCCTGTGCGCAAACAAAATGGTCTATTTTTGTCAATAATCCTCAAATCATTGAATGTTTGCGAAATATACTGTCGGAACGACTAATTTGTGACTTTTCAAGTAACTCAGATCTTGAGAGCATAGCTACTGCATTTAACAAGGGACATGTAATTTGTAATATTTATTATTACATAATATTTATATTACACCCGTATGGTTACATTAAAGGGAGTGTGCCTACTGTTTTGGAATGTCAAAAATAATTGCATACAGTAAGTAACTATTGGTTTGATTGTTGTATATGATGAAATTCACATCTGGAGCCCCTTTAGTTGAATTTGCACTTATATCGTATTTTTGCTTATTTTCTTGTTTCGATATCTATAAAACGATCGCCACTATGGTGATGTTATGTAAAACGGCGCACATAAGACAATACAATTACGGTCACATCAAGATAGAAAGACAAGTTTTGCACAGCACGTTCTTGCACTGTGAACTTTATTATGTGCAAGTTTCGTAGCTCTAAATTGATATTTTCTTCAAAAAATGGCCATCGGCCATCATCGAAACGGCCATCATCGAAAAACATGATGGCCGTCCAGTTTCTGTTCGGCTGCTGCTATCAGCGTGCACGAGCTGTTTTGTTGAATTGCTATGGCCGCGCTAACAATATGCTAGCAGTTTAATCGATAGTTGCAGGTGCTTCTAGTAGCAGAAGCCCTCTGGAGTCTACCCGATAACTGTTTGCTCCCAGCAAGTTCCTGGAGTCTTTGGAATATCTCAGCAACTAGGGTGAATCTGGAGAAACGAAGTCATGGGTCAATCAGAAAATTATGTTTTATAGACCAGTGTCAATAACCCCAAAGAAGCGACGTGAGTAGGCACACTCCCTTTAAAGGAAATAGTTCACCTTGATAATTGTT